>PVKM010009913.1:0-35888 GCA_004027735.1 Carollia perspicillata | reverse complement strand
TATTGTATCATTTTCCATACAAACAACTGAACCTACTTTTGCCCCACCCTGTATATACCCTAGGAAGAAAAAAAGACTAAAATCCATGAAATGAAAAAAAAAGGACACATAAAAATTAAGAACTAAAATGGTTTTTAAAATCAAATAATTGTTTTAAAAGGAGAAAATTGAGAAAAACAAAGTTGGCAGAGGAAAGAAACAAGGCCATTCGGGGTTAGGGGAGGCAGGCAGGAGCCACGACCCGAGTGATCAGCCGCAGCAAGGCCTTTCAGACTCCGATGGACTCAGGCGCAGTGGCCGGGGAAGAAAGAGGCTGTCCGTCCAGGGCAGCCGCCACCAGACACACGCGTATTCCTCACGTGCGAATCTGCCTTTCCTCTGTGACCTCGGGCCAGCTACATAACGATCGCTTCCCTGGAAAATCAGTGCATGTGGCTTTCTGGTGCTAGCTAACTGCCGTGGAGCTTCTTCTGGGGACTGTGGGAGGCTCTGGGTGGCCAGACTGTCCCCAGAGACAGAATTCAACAGTGCCCAAGTGCTTGGGCTCAGCAGTGAGGCTAAGTGGCAGTCCCCAGCCAGTACTTTAGAGCTGGCCAAGTTGAAGTGCTTTGGTGCAGGTTCCTCACCATTCTGAGAACGAATGGAATATACCACACAGCTCACCAAAACGCTGTTCTAGTAGACTGCATTTACAACTTAACTCGCATGGAAAACCCTTACCCACCTGCCTTTCTGAGTCCCCCCTGCAGCTCCAGGATGCTGTATGACAAATTTTGGGGAAAATAAAGTACAACACTGTTTCAGTTCAAACTCTTCATTTCTCAGAGGAAGAGCTCTCTAGGCAAATATTAAAAACCAGATTATGAACTTCAAAAGCCCTAAATACTGAAATACACACACACACACCCATCCTTTACATTTAAAACAATATTAACTTTTAAAATAATTTAAGGAACTCAAATATTTTGACATTTCACATAACTTTTTCACTGTTGCTACCGCATGGTTGTGAAAGACAATAAAAAGTGCACCCTGGGATAAATTGTTTTTCGGTTTTTGTTGATCACACTGCTAACTGGGTAAGGCAATGCATACTATTTTACTGATCTAACGAGGACCAGAAACTCGACATCCTGAATCAAAATCTCTGATTTTTTTCTCCCTGCTACAACTCCCTCGTGCGGACCTTGTTTGTTCTTTCCAAAGAGGGCAGATCAGTAACCAAGACTTTACATTCCACTACCACCCAGCTGATGGACTCACTTCTGCTAAGAATTGAGGTAAACAGATGGTCTTTTACCAGTAGTGCCCTCTTCTGAAACACACCGACTTCTATGCTGACTTCGCTTCATTTCACTGTACAGCTCTACAGACTCAAGGCAAACAAATCAATCCTCCCCACCAGCATCAGATTCATGAAGTGCAAGGGATATTCTTGGAACTCAAAGTAAAGCCAAAGGTGACACATGATAAATGCTCCAACTCTGGGGTCAAACAAATGTCAGGCTAGTCTAGGCTCAGCCACTCACGAGGTGAGACCTTGAGCAAATTGTTTTCTTACTTTGGCAAAAGTATATGATACGGACCCCTTTGAGAGGATGCTGAGAGGACTGAGTGTAACAAAGACCATCACATTAGGTTCAGAGCCTGGCACACATGAAGCATCTATTAAATGACAGAAGCTAGCACTCTCATACTTGCTGCAATGTGGAAAATTAGTAAGTGAGACAAAATCATTTAGTCTGCAATATCTTTAAAAATTAGACATCTTGTTTTGTAGCTTTTTTTTATAGTGTTAAGTATTTACAGTGTGCTGCTGCTATGTTTTGACTTAAAAGCCATCTATTTATTCAGATTGATATTTCAGCAGAAAAAACATTTAATGAATGGATCTTTCATCTAATCGATACCTCTGATACCTATCATCATTGTTCCTGGGTGTTCTATAGGATAGCTGCCAGCCTTTCTAGGAGAGTATCAAATGATCAGTCTTTTTTTGCTAATAAAATCAAATATGAAAGCCATGTTGCTTGAATGCCAAAATGGTGCTGATAATATCATTTAACAGTTTATGCAGAAAGATTCAATAAACTATTCAAAAATTGGTAATCACTCATTTCTTATTCTCACACATTGTTTGAGATTAACTATGCCTTCTGTACATTCCTAAGGTTTTGGTATGACAGTTTCGTAAGCACATTAATAGAAAAATGTGTGAGACTCATAGGTCAGTATTGTTTTTTTCCATAGCAGGAGAAGATTCCGGTGAGCTCAATTGTATTGGGTTACCTATTTTGCAGTTTCTTATTTCAAACAATGATCTATAATGTTAAAAGGTAGTATATGCAACAGCATTTCACAATGCATTAATTCAGAGAAATCTTACTGGTTAAAACCGGCTCTAAATATCGAACTGACTTCTGAAAAAACTGCACACTCGCTGAACAGTAATACCATCAGGGAAATGATGAAGACCCCACAGAAGCCTGAAGAGATGAGGGGTGGTCTGTTACCAATATTTGAAAAGTACACTTAATTAGCCTGATTACATGGTGCATTTACACTTATTATTAATGCCCTCTGAGAGGGATATGTTGCCCTGACCTCGAAAGTGTGGTGACCATAGTGCCTTGAAATGGAGTTTCCATCAGTCCCATACATTTTGAAACAAGGCATCAGTAATGTGGACAAAGTGCGCATCAATGAAACACGTGGTATCCTTGAGCATTCCAGTTTTTTTGCTTGGTGCATTTAGCTGACATAATGAGTTTCTATGATCATCTGGAGACCCAAAGTGACGTAACAGAAAATTCCCATTCCATACCATTCAAATCATAATTAAGGTAGTCAGGAATTCATCTCCAAACCCGGTACCATTCACTCATCCTTCTGCTCTGTTTCTGTCCAGTCTGCTACTTAAGGATGCTCAAGATCAATTTGATGCTTACTAGAAGGAAGTACGTGATATAGCATTTTCACCAAAAAGCACCCTAACTTTATTACCCTGTGCAGCAATCCTCATCTGTATTCAACATGTCAGTACCTTTTCACACTGATGTTCGAGATTTAATGCAACAATTTCATGGAAAGAGAAAAAAATATCTGAAACACAGGTAGTTTTATTTGTAAAACACTGCACGAATAACTGTCTTTAAAGAAAATTTCAGTATCAATAAAATACGAAGAGCTATTTTTATTACAAAAATTCAACTTGTACGCATTTTTTCAAGTTTTCTACTTAGGTTATAACCGCCATAAAATTTTTAGTGAGTCAAAGTTTTTCTTTACAAAAACACTCTATCCCATGAGAGCATCATAAAGGTCAGTTCGAAGCCTGAGGTTCAAAGTTGAATTGATGGAAAAGTACATTTTCTCCTTTTTCATTTAAATAAACACATGAAACAGGCACCCTGAAAACACCATTGTAACAAGTGCACATGAATACTTTTTTGAAATTTGGCAATGAATTTGTGCATGATGCTTTTCTCTTAGGGGAGAGAATAGTGATGGTGATTTTCTGTCAAATAATTGCCCCTTTACTCTACAACCAGTTGTTACACTGGTTAAAATATTGTATGTAACGACCTCAAGTCAATGTGGATGAGTTGGAATTGACAACATATTCAAGAAACTTACAGGCCTACATGGATTCTCTTCCACATAAATGACTTTAAAAGCCTGTAAGATGAATATATATAGAAAAGCTGTACTTTTCTTTTGTAAATAGAACAAACACAAGCCTCTATTTTAAAATAAGTCAATCTAGACTAACCTGTATCAAGCTACACCTGAAACAAATGGGAACAAGCATTCCTTATTATTAACAGAGCAGTGGGCCAACTGGCCCTGGACAGAGGTACGATAATGTGACTTTATAAAAGTTCACAGTCGTGACTATCACAAAGAGAAACAATCAAGGATGTAGGAATTGTGTAACCATGTGAAGTCTGGGCGGACCCCAGGAACCTACTGGACTAATAAGGAGAGTAACGCATCAGTCAGTAGATTAATAATGTTAAACTTAAGTAATTAATTTGGACTAGGAGGAAGGTCTGATAGAATTTAAGGCAACATTTACACATTTTTAAAAAGAAATCCACTGTAAAAACAATTTTTCTTTTGGTGACAAAGATGAGTAATAGCTTCCAAATTGTATTCTCTATTATAAAGACTCATAATAAATGACTTTTTCTAAAGAGAATATTAACCATTTAGGTACTATGCACTTGTTCACATCATACCAGTTTTAAGAACTGCTTCAAGAGAAATAGCTCTGACTGAGTAGTATATTTTTTTTTGGCTAATCCATTATTACTGAACCAACCTGACCCTACTTAGTTTGTATACTGGGAAGTACATATCACACCACACTGTAGTTTCAGACTTTGAAAGGAAAAACGGAGAAAGTGAAAATGTTTAATTATATAATACCCCCTTGTAGCAAATCAAATTTTGTAAATGGCTGAAAAATTTTAGCCAAAGAAATACAAATACCCTTCTCAAGAGAATTAAATGTTTGAATCTGAATATAATTTCTTACAATCTCCAACTTATTAGGTATTAACTACATGTGAATACACTCCTCCATTGTTACCCTACTATTAAATATTGATACTTTATTATATAGTGTCTACCTTACTATACACACATTTAGATATATAAATATATACTTGAAATTTTTTTCTCATTACTCTTTTAAAATTCAACAGGCATGACTAAGTGTGTCCACATAAAATAACTTGGTAGTCACTAGAGAAAACCTAAGCTGCAGAAGAATTTGGTATAAATGTTTATTATGTGGACAGGGAAAATCCATTTGCTGAGATTCAATTATATGATTTTTGAGCCTTTCCATGATAACAGATATTGTCACTCACAGCTGCCTATAGGGTTACTTATAATCCTAAACTGTAAAAGGATGTTTTAGGAATTTCTTCTCAATACTGCTGAAAACTCATTTTTAAAATGAATCTCAATTTGATTATAGAATTTCCAACATTTCTTTTTTCATTGTTATTTTTTTAAGTTCTGATGCAACCCAACAAACAAAAAACGTTCAGTATATTTCCCTGTTGAAACCTATCTGCCAAATTTTGAGCATGGATAATGGATAATCAAAATACAAATATATTCTTTTTAGCATATAAAACCATCAGGCAACTTAACTGTATTCTTTCACCTATCCATGAGTTATATCATGAAGGAACCTAAATATACCCAAGGGGGGAGGAGTGGGAAAAGACCAGTGCATTAAAGCCAATTATGTATCATATATAAAAGTGCACATGTTAACTACTTGAAAAAATTCACATTTATTTACTGTCAAACCGTGTTAATCTTACACTGGATATTAGTGATGGGCTCATTATTAACAGGTTTACACAAAGGGATGAAAAGAAAAGCAGAATTTTGCTGAAACAATTTACATTTCATTAGAACTTTATCATAAAATAAATTAATTACTAAATATAGGCAGAAAGAATATGGAAGAGTAATATTTATGTTTTATCTTATTTTAAAAAAGAATAGGCACCTTTTGTTCGCTAGGAAGCTTGTGAGAAGTGCCCAGTGCCGTCTCGGCCCGCCGTTCGAGAACAAACAGAGGGCGGCCGCCATCTCTCCTCGGTCTCACCACTTCTGTGCAGCGC
Source organism: Carollia perspicillata (assembly GCA_004027735.1). Lineage (NCBI taxonomy): Eukaryota > Metazoa > Chordata > Mammalia > Chiroptera > Phyllostomidae > Carollia > Carollia perspicillata. Next base: position 30,240 of record PVKM010009913.1, on the reverse strand, counting down.
CTGGCCTAACTGGCTTCAAAGAGTTTTCTCCCCACCACACACGTTCTTTTGGCAATAAGAAATTTCAACGTGAGAATGAAACTAACTTGTCGAAGCAGAACACTGTACACAGTGGAAACTAAGTAAAAGTGGGGTTAACTTACCATGACAAAGTGGAGAAAAAACATGTCATAACATGTGCAACCAAGAGCTTTTCACAACATTTCCTTCAAACTCGTTAAAATTAGTTTAATGACAATTCTATTTCAGTTGGACACAAATGTATTTATTTTACCCTAGCAATAGAACAAAATAGAATTTCTTTAGCCATTTTTCATGAGAATAGTTCATTGTACAGTTGAGGAAACATACGAAATAAGGCCTGTGGCTTGATTGCTAGTGGTTAAACATGTTTTCAATCTTTGCCTTAATGTAAAAGATTTGCAGTGAACTGCAAACTGATGCAGAATCTCTCTCCTGCTTTTCCAAGTCTCGTCAGGAACAGTAAGGTACAGTAAATTTGTCCCACAGGATTTTAAAGCCTACGTCTTGTATATAATACAATGCAGGCCTACAAACATGGTGCAGCCATATTTACAAATTTAGTTCGCAAACTGCTGCGGTAAAATGGCTGGAAAGTTTTGTGTTCTCGTTTCACAATTTCTCTAAACAGCAGCAGAATCTTAAAATACCTGGTTGGCATCTCTTTTCTTTGTAACAAATAATTCATTTTAGTATACTCTGTGTATATACAAAGTTTTTCGTATGTTTTATAAAAATTCACAGAACTGCAAGGTTCAGTCCCCCTTTTTTACACGGGAGGAAGCACAGTTCGTCAGAGCTGTGGCCTCGAGCCGAGTTCGCGGGAGCTGCCCTGGGCCCGTGGGCTCGTTCTTTGTTAATACTTGCAAGTGGCCCTTGGGATTCCTCAGCCGCGCTATTAAAGGCTTGTCACCAGCTGCATCTGTCCTTCTCGAACGTCCCCTTCCGGGATGCACCCTTCCTTGTTGATGGGGATTATGTACCCGTCGCTGTTCCCCCTGCTGATCTGGTAGCAGGTCTGGAGCTGACGGCCGGCTCCGAGATTTGGCATGCTCTTGTAGTAAATGTCCTCGTTCTCACTCCTCCTGGAGGGGGACAGGTCTTCTTCCGTGTCGGGGCTGCTCTCCTGGGAGGGGGAGTCTCTGAGGTTGGGCATGCTCGTGTACAGAGAGTCCCTGTTGGGGGACTGCAGCGGGTCCTCGGCCTCGGCCGTCAGCTGGGACACGTAGCTGCCGGTCCCCTCGGGCTTCACTTTCTTCTGGGGCTGGTACAGAAGGGAGTGAGTCCGCTGAGGGATCAGCGGGGCCTCGAGCTCTTTGTGGTGGAGCTCCAGCCCGGGGTTGTCACTGTGCATCAAAGATGATGCGTCCGCCACGATGGCATCATCTTCGCTGCTGCTCCCCCCGATCACGGGCCTGACTGGCAGTGTGAGCTCCAGGTTGTGGGCCTTGCTGCCGCCCCGCAGGTTGTTGTGCACTAACTCTGAAATGATCATTTTCTCAAAAGCAGTATCGTTCAGACTCAGTCCACAGTCCACGACTTGCACACTGTCATTGTAGTCCCCTTTGCGCAGAGAGTAGCTGTTGTTAAAGTTACCATTTAGCGGTAGAGTATCCATGGCACTTGTGTCCCTGGCATTGTTCAGTGAATGTCCTGAAACAGAAAATGGGGCGTCTGTTATTACCTCTGTTACTTCCTAAAGAATCATTCATTCTTTTGTACGAAACTTTTTAATGTCGTTCAGGACAAAGTTGTATTTGAAAGCTAACACTTGCAAAGTGCCAGGCTTTCCCGCATTCCCAACTGTAAACAGTTGCAACCCCTTAGATAATGCGAAAAAGTGTGAAAGAATAATACTGTTTTCCAAGGGAGGGAAGATGGCATACAGAATATTACTTGATCAATTTCGGGGAAACAGTAGTTAATTGATTTTGGGTCAAATCTCTGACACTGTTACAAAAAAAGACTTCACTCCATGCCCTTGCATAGTTAATGCAAAGCAATTCGATACTGACAATTACATTTTAAAGTACGAGACTATGATTTATAAAAATAAAATTAACAGAATTTGTCCTAAACAACACTAAATTAAAAAGGGATAAGTCACATACAAAAACCAAAGGCAAATGTACAACAGAAACCCACATAAGTGGCAAGCAACTTTTTAAACAACATCTAACATTTCCTTTTTCTGGAGATGAAATAAACAAAAGAATGAGGAAATGGACAGATACAAAGAATCCACGTCAAACAAAGACAGCCGCCTCTCACACCGACTGGCCCAGGGGCCCACAAGCACCATCCGACAACACGGTAGACAGCAGGTGGGATGACTCACTTTGGACAACTCACATCATGTCTGTCTGCTCAGGCTATCTGGCCTAAGAGTAGCTGATATATAAAAGAAAGTAAAATGATTTATTGTAACACGATGAAGAATTTCTAAGCTTCTCAGCAACTTAGTCAGAGCAAGGGTTCAACAAATTAGATTACCAGCAATAGCAGCCTTTTACTTTTTCATTTGGTATTTCTTATTGTTTTGATTTTTTTTTTTTTTTTTTGGTACTAAGACTCGAATAGCAATGGCCCCAGGCTCCTTACGGTCAAAGTGTGTGCCTGCAGCCCTGCAGTCTGCATCAGTCACAGTGACAGCGCCGAGTGGACCAGCAGTCTACTGCACGAGACTGGCCCACAGACACCATGGGCATGGAGGTTAAACGCAGAAATGTTCAAGATTCTTAAGTATGGGTCACAGAAATTAAACCAAGAATAAGTATTAACTATGGAATGGGAAAAGGGTGTCAGCCTTGGCTAATAATATATTTTCATCTCTAAAGGAATGAAAGATTGGGTAAGTCTGCTGAAGGTATGAAAGGAGATTTAGGAAGAAAAAAAATATGGTAACATGCTCTCTTTGAATCGGAGTTGTATTTCCTACAGACACATACACATGTAAACTAAGACATCACAGTGCTTTTCAGGCAAATGAAAGAAAAAAATTAAGAGAAAATTAAATGGTCTGCACCATGGAAAGTTAGGTTATTCATTCTCAAAATCCTAGAGAAAAACAAATCACTGGTCTACAGATAGGTCTGAAAAAAAAAAGAATGAAATGATGTTATTGAAATTGAAATGAAACTGACCACTGTGAGGCTGCTGCATTGTATGCAAGGCTTGGAGGAGTTTAGGAAAAAAAATTTAATTCTTGAAAAAAATAGAAAATTTCCCTTTTCAGTCCTCACTCCACTCTTAAAGCTGCAGATTATCCTAGAAAACGCAATTTCATGACCAATAAATATATGATAATTGTCTGACAAATTATCATTAGTAGAAAATGAGAAAATGGGGGGATTATATTTGTTGGTCACTCCTGTTGTTTTAAAAACTCTGATCCAACTTCTACATCTGAAACACCGACAATTCAATTAATACCATGCTCCACGTATAACAAAACAAAGTTCTGACAGTTATTTGTAAGGCTTCCTTTGGCTTGGGTGACATATTCTCTAGCCCTCTAAATGCATATATGCACCACGCCTTAGGTTTGTAAGATCCACCAATAGAAAACACTTGGTGTTTTAAGGTGACACATGAAATCACTTGCTAGCATTGGTTTCCTCTATAGAGGTTTAATCTTGTCTTTTTTTATTCTTGCTTAATAAATATAAAAATATGTACTGGATAATCCAGAAGGTGTTTTCTATGATATACTGCAGATTTAAGCACATCTTTGACTGGCTTTGAAGAGGCAACTTTTTCTGCCAAGTTCAGGTAATTCACTTGAAGACTTTTCACAGCCTGTAGCAAGATTACTGTGGGAATGCAGAAATGATAAGTCAATTATTAAGCATTCTTGTTGACAGTACCTCAGGCTTTAAAGAGCAAATTATTTCAGCATTGCGTTTACTTAAGTATGGACAGCATTTGCTACAGACCTCTATTACTGACAAGAGGCAGTACACATAGACGTGCTGTTCCAATTTGGTAACATTTTAGTTGCAAATTGTGAACCACTTGCCCGCTGAGTCTACTTCATGACTGCTAGTTATGTTTTAATTGTGCTGGTTAAAAATCATGCTGAAAAAATTTACATTTGATAGGCAAAGTTAAGTTTTACTCCCATACTTGTCTCTCTGTAGGTTGCTAGAGGAAAGCATAAGGAAAGTAAGAAAAACAAGAGAATGAAAAGAGAAGCTACAGTTACATTAAAAAGGAATTTTAAGGAAAAAAACAGAAACGGAGTTCTGTGTTAAATTTAGTAGCAAATATCGATAACAAATGAAGTATTATATACTAGCAGTAATTATGCAATAACTTTTACCAAAATCTTGAAAATTCTGTTAAATATATATATATATACACATACACACATATATATGCTTTTTATAAAATAAGCTATTAGAAAACAGTAACACAGGATGGGTTAGTGACACTCTCTCCCCCTCCCCCAATTAAAAAAACTATTGGTATAAACTGACTAATATTAACATTATTTCCAAAGTTATTTTAAGAGAAAAGAAAAACTACCATAAAGCTGCACTATACTATAGTTTGGTTACATTGATAATGCTGGGTGTACTTTCTCTATACCTAGGCATCCAAATGATCTTTATTAGCTAATTCACTCCAAAAGCAAATTCTGTCGACAAACTTTAGAGTCAACTGAACAGTATATTACATAGATAGGATACCTCTAAGTGATATAAATCTTGAAGATGGGCTCTCGGACCATGTGATGTCAGTCCTGTAATAATATATTAAGATTTATGCCACCTGTGTCAAAAACATGGATAATTACTGGTAAATACTATCATGACTAAATTTTTACTATAATATAGTGCAGTTTTAGAAGCCTGGCATGGTCAACACCATTTATTTTTTAATTGAGAAATTAAGGATATAATAATAAATATATGGCACTTCAGTATTCTAGAAAAAGGGCAAAGATCAGAGCTCTGTTTAGCAGCAAAGAAAAGGTAGTTTTATTTGTAAGTATAAGCACACCTGGTGAGTTAAATACAGGAGCTGAAGGGGCATTACATACAACTGTTTCAGCGAGCAATGTGTTATAGGGGTTGTTAGTGCCGTGGGGTCGAAGAAGAGGGTTTGTTAGTAGGTAATTGCCAGTCATTCCTAAAGCAAACAAAAAAAAAAAAAAAAGAAAGAAAGAGAAAGAAAGAAAAACAAAAAAGAAAAAAGAACACATCAGTTCTCTTATTTTAGTGTTACAGTTGCAGTACAGTACTTTTTGCATTCATCAAGGGTAGTGGACAAGTTGGCAACGGAAAACCTGCTGAAATTTTCTGACTGTATTTGTACTACTAATTTGAAGGAGAAAGGGTAGAGGGAAGTTAAATTTCAGTAATTCACAGGTGCTTTCTATGTCCCCCAAGTAAACACCTGCTGAGGATGACATTTACTAATTTATACAAAATCACTGTTAAACAAAAATGGCAATTAAATGCACAGAGATCAACATTATGTTTCAAGATGTTACTGCTTAATATTAAAAACCTAACCACTGAGGCCCAGAAGAGGGAATCTCAAACTTTCAGCATTTTACAGGTGCAGGGTTATCCCTCATGAAAACATCTGTGTTAATACCAACTTTGATACAAGCAGGAGGAAAACAACTTCAAACAGGTAAAAAGTACGACACACTGCACAAAGCTGCTCTTAGTAAATGCCAGAGCACACATGCTAAGGAAGAAAAAGGCCGGGTACGATGAATTATTAGACCATTCACAAATTTTATATAATGAGAATTTTATCTGCCAGGATTCAAAAATGAATCATTGGATCATTTCCTTTTTGATAGTCATCTTAACAAAACTAGGTAAAACATTAGAGCAATATGAGATAAACACACATTTCACTTATTGTAATGAGAAATTACGAACCTTTCAAAACTCATCAAACATGCCTTGCAGACTACTAACGTAACTTGACTAACACACTTTAAAAGTCAACCTGGTTTTGCTATCACACATACTCCTTTTCTCATTTTAAACTAACTCTCATAAAAACAATGTCAACAATGAAAAATACCATTGTGGTAAAAATATACTATGTTATATTGCCAATCAGTACAACGAAACTGAAATTACCTGGATAAATTACCTTTCCTTGAATTATATACAGTTTCATATTTTTTTTCATACCAAATTGAAGTTTCCTAGCCTTGCATTCAGAAGTCTGTGTGTACATGAACTTGTTTCCTTATCTTACTACAATATTTTATTTGCCAACTTATTGTAAGTAACAATTATACTGATAAGATACATTCAAACTTGTAATTGTAGACACACAAAAATAGTAATTCAGACAAAAATTACTTCGTAATTCTCATGTATTTTAATTATTTGTTTACGAAGATTTACTTTAAATGGTTCTGACTTTTTTTACTTTTCGAAAGAAATGTTAAATAAAAAAATTTGCAAATGAGAATTTTCAAAACTGGCACTATTTAAAGTGAAGAGTAGTTATTATAATTGTGGTAATGTTTTCAGATGAAAACTCTCAAAAATGTCTCAGTTAAAAGGATAAATTTGTACTCACCAGGTAAACATTTTAATCAGTGGCAAAGTATATTTTCAGTATTTATTTTTTCTAGCCTTACTCTTAAGGTGGAGTTTAAAATTATACTTTTTGCATTACATTATTAAATAAAAAAATTTATATGTAGTTTAATAAAGGATAAGAGTTGACTCCAACAGGTTTAGGAGCTTGTGATATAAACCCATTTGAGAGAAAAATCCCCCCTTTTCTCTAGAATTGTTGTAAATTGGCAGCAGGTACAAAATTTATATTGTAAACTCAAATTTTCCTAGTAACTGACCTTGATTAAGTGTTGAAGTGCTATTGATGTCACCTGAGATAAAAGAAGATTCAGATTGTTTTCTCACAGTGTCATTCCACATCCTTCTTATACGACTCTATTAACATAAAATAGCAAGACATATATTATGTTAGTTTCCCCAAGCTTATCTTATTAAAGACACACAAAGATTTACCCTAACAATCTGTGTAGGATTATCTGTTGGGCTTTTAAAAGAAAATGTGTGTTGATTTTGGACTAAAACTATGGAAGTCTATACTGCTCTGTTACTTTCTACTACGGGGTATTTAATCTACTCTTAAAAAGTTTTTATTGCCCTTTTTTTAACGTGGAGGTTATTTATTATTCAACAAATGTTTACTGAGTACCCACAATGAGCATTGTACTGTATAAGCTTAGGATATGAAATGATTATAACACACTTTTTAAAGAAGTATACCTCTCCAAAAAAGGATGTTCACAGAGAAAGAAACATCTTGAAGAAATACTCAAGAAGAAATTAAAACCAAAATACTAAAAAAGCAAGTACTTGCTATCTAGACATCATTATAATGAGGAGACAATTAGTGCATCTGAACAGAACCTGTCTCAGTAGGCTTTCTATAAAGAAGGTTAATTAAAGATGCTGTCAAGTTCTTTGTTACCTGTGTGCCAGAGGAATACCGAGCACTGGTTCTGGTGGTTGATGGCTTCACTGAGCTGTGGGGGCTCTCGGTCGGGAGGCCGCCGCAGCAATACGAATGTCTGAAGCACTTGCCATATTCTTTTCGTACCTGAAATGAACAACCAGGAGACAGAGGGGTTGGTATAAACACATGTGCTTCTCGCTCTCTCTCTAATTAAATAAGCAGTGGAGACAACCAAGAAGTTCCACAAACACTTTTTCCATGGAGAAAATAAATTACACTTACAAAATCAAGTTCAATCAAAACTGCTATCATCAGAAAAATATCCTCTGTCCAGTAGAGACTGGCTAGTAAAATCTTTAAACTGTTACGTATTATACAGTAATGCTTTATAACCTATTATGCAAATGCTATTAATAGAATAGTAACATTTTTTATAGACTTGTTTTATCTATATACTTAATAACCCCAATTTTGTATTTCACGCGAAGAAAAGAGGACAAAATTTTTTTCACTTAATTACACTTGACCACCCATATTCAGTCATGTGAGTTTTATACGCTTCATGTCCTCTGAGGTAGGTCAATGAGTGAACTTCTTTTGTTGGATTGTGTAGTTTTGTGGGTAACCTCTTTACAATGACAAAACTATTTTGGTACAAGAATGAAGAAAAAAAGTACTTTGATAATATGCCATTATTTAGGATGGAATGTTTTCTTCATTTTCTGATATGTCTAGCTTTAACATTTAGATGCCTATTCACTTCATTAGCACACAAGAGAACTATTCATACAATTTCCATTCTCATTAATGGGTTACCCAGGTAGTTTCCCTTTCCCCCGGAATCTTGGATATATGAGTAGATAGAAAAGTTACTAGGTCTAAAAGAAAGTTTAAAGTAAACTTCAGAACGTGAAGCCCAGCCCTAGCTGGGTAGCTCGGTTGGGCAGAGCACTGTCCTGATGTGCCAAGACTTCGGGCTCAGTCCTGGTGCAGGGCTCACACCACACACGAATGGGTGGAGCCACAGATCATGGTTTTCTTTCCCCTGTTGCCCCTTTACCTCTCTTCCTCTAAAAAGAACCCCAAAATCTATAAATAAAAAATTATAAAAATAAAATATTCACTAAATAATAGGTACCCTGGGGAGTTGGTACAAAATTGGGAAGAGTGGGGGAGAATGCTGGATTCTATGCATCTACATTGGCATATAAATATGTACTGTTGTGGCTTAGAGAGACACTTCCAAATGACGAGACAGGTGGGAAGATGTTGCATAAAAAATTATTTTTTTGAGTCGGTTACAAAAATAGTCACAGGCTTTCCCCCTCCTTCCAGTTCTACACTTGGTGCCTGCAGAGACCATGACTTTGACACTTATTCCTTGCAAAATTCAATAATTAAAGTCTCTAGATGACCTTTTAAATCTAAGTGCACTTGCATTTTCCTCCTCTTCCTTTATTTAATTACACCTATTAGAACAAGTAACAATGGGATTAAGCACTTTCTTTGCCTAAATGTGCTCACTGAAGTGGTAAAAACCATGATTTTAACTAAATCATTTTAGATCACATTCTTAATGATTCACCCTGGCAGCACCCAGGAAGATGTTTCCAGGACTAAGTAGAACATGTTCAAAAGAAGGGCTACATGATGCTTTTAAAATGTAATTCTAATGAAATGCCAAGCAAAGACTGTTCAACTAATACACATAACTCTGTGAGGAAGCAATGGCTAAGTTTAGGCTTTATCTCAAAGTAATTTGGCAGGAATTAGATTGTGATCATATGCATGTATATAAAATGATCATTTATAAAGTAAGAAATATATACAAAACAAAGTAATTACAAAGGTTATACATGAATAATGTTTAAAAAGTTGAAATTCAGTGTTATTAAATACCTTAAAAAATTTCTGCACATTCAACGGCTATTAACTGCTCTGAAATGCCATATACCCAAGACAATGGTAATCAAAATGTTATTTTATACAAATAATACCTTCTGGTGCTGGTTTTGCCTAATGCCTATATTGCTGTGAATGTACATTATCTGTCCGTACCACACATCCCACTGTCATTATCTCAAAATTATAGCTTACTCAAAACTGATGGAAGTAACAACACTATCATCTTGTCAGGACGGAAAACATAATAGTTTTCACTTTCACAATTCGATTTCTCTGTTCAATTTAAGTGACCAGCTAGTAGTAACAGAATAAAAGAACTACACTGGATATGCAGGCAGGGAAAGCATGATACCTAGGGAGAGGCTCAGAAATTTTAAACTTAAATGGTGCTAAACGCTCCTCTTAGGGTTGTGTCTTCTTGCAACATATTGAAAATTTTCGTCTTTAAACAAAGTTTTGCATCATTTTTGCTGATTCCACTTAATATTAAATGGAGACTAAATAATAAAAGGTGAAATAATAAGTTACTGGATTTTGGATCTAATAAAATGAATCAAAAGGCACCATTAATATTAATCTTTTATATGTCTGGTGCCTTTAAATGAAGGGCATTTATCCTTATACTCAATTTTATTTAACCTTTGAAACCTTTCTTTATCTTGCATACCCTCTGCACAAAGCATGTTTATAGACCCCACTAGAAAAAAAGAAATATTAACAAAAATATCTAGTTTATAACATTCTCAAATTGAGATCCAAAAATGATTCCAGATATGTATTACAATTAATTTGATTAAAATATAACACTACTTAATGATATGCCAATAATAATAATAATAAGCCAGTAATATTACTTAAAATCTTCTCTATTATAGCTATCATTTCCAATAAAAGAACACGCAAGCAGAATCCTATGGTGTTTTCACTTACTTTCTTTTGCAGAGCACAGTGAAAGATGAAAATGAACACTCCCTGGAAAGCATTAAAGATGGTGAAGAGATAGGCCATCACAATAGTCTCCTCATTAATAAAAAGCAACCCAAATGACCAGGTTAGGCCAAGAAGACATATAAGAGCGAAAGCGCCAAGCACCCAAGACCTGAAAAAATAGAGTGAATTTTATTAACAGGTTCAATAAGAGAACAATACACATCACACTTAAATATTAACATATCAGTAGGAGCAGTTGACTTTCTCTATGTTCACATTCAAATTCAACAGCATTTTGGCTTTAACCTTTCACTGATTAAAGAAGGAATAATAGCATTTAGTACTGCAGCCTCCAGTGAAAACAGCAACAGCAGGTATAACCTTTTTTTTTACTCCAGAATAAACGAGGTATCAAAACTATATTAAAATACAAGGTGTACCACATCCCCCAGGCCTTCATTATCTTTTATGTGCATTTTGGTCTCAGAAATTAGGAGTCCTCAATTAGCTTACTCCTGTATTTCTCTTCCTGCGGTGTACCCAGGACTGGACAATGAGACACATACAGAAAGGCTAAATGGCAGATAACCAGCACCTCGACTTCGGATTCTGACACACTCATCTTAGGTGAACCTCAGGTTTTGTAACTAAAGCATGAAGAAGCCTAGCTGAAATGGGACAAAAACATGAGCACGACTTCAAAATAAAATAGTTTTGGAGAGAGCTCATCATGAATAGCTTAAGGAGAAAAGAACTGCGGAAAATAGGACGGAATGAGAAGGGTTTAAAGTCAGTGCATTCCATGTCTAACTAATGATCTTACTTGATAAATGGCTTATTATCTTCATAGCTAGAAAGCATTATAAGCAGAAAAGAGAAACAAAATTATTAGACAGAATTAAAATAGAAAGTAATAAGAAAGCATTTATATATTTTATAAATTACTCAAAATTAAGAAAGTCAAAATGCAGAGGCAAGCAATTAAAAAAATAAAGGCATATTATAGTTTTAAAATACTACAGCAAATTAGATATCCCAAAATAATTATAAAAATTAAGGGCAATTTATGATACTGACAGATTTGTAAAAAATATAAATCATGCCATAAATTTGTTAATGTAGGGTTCTACCTTACCCAGGTAAGTCCGTATTATAGTAGCCATCACAAACACGGTAATTACTGGTGTAGATGAGAAGATAGAAAGAGGAAAAGGAAGAAAAGAGAGAGATGCTAAAGATTAGCTCTCTCTCTTACCATGCAACATGCAATGAAGCTGGCACTAACCTATCTAAAATATCTAATTAAAAAAATTACTCTTACTATAGATCTGCCATTTTTTTACATTAAAAATATTTCTTTGCAATCCCATTAAAAACCAACTGAATAATACTTCATCAAAAATTAAGGCTCATATTTAAAAATTAACTAAAAATGCTTCCATAAAATGACTTATGAGTCAACAGCTATCAATTTTTTGTTAATTGGATAGCATTTCTGTTCAACATTGAAATAAAATAAGCATTTATTTAATTATCATGGAAACAGCAGGCAATCTCCAACTTAACAACAGTAATAGAGTGCATTCTCTTAGGAAAGCAAGAGTAGAAGTAGAAACTGTGCTCGGGATCCTCAAACCAAAAAAAGTCATTTAACAAAACAAACTTAATATAATCTTATCAGCCGTGCAAACACGAACATCATTTTGATCTCCATTTTAAATTCAAATGAAACTGCCAGAGTGACACAGAATTTTCACAAAGCTACCGAAACAATTTCTTGGCTCTGGATCAAGGCAGACGGTATTATCTAATTTTTGACCAACGTCTGTGACATGGTCGCAGTGAACTCAGCCTTCATCAGTAAAACCTCATTCTGAGTAATGTCTACAGTTGATGGAAGGTACTCATGTATTCCCTGTGGAGAATGAATATCTTTCACTTGGTTTATCAAGCACTGAAGTTAAAATACAAAACACTTACTTAATGTTTTCCAACCTGCTAGAATCTGGTTTCAAAGTGTTTGAGTGCTTCACCATTTTGCACAATGTGATCACCAGGAAGATAATGTTTAGCTGTTATAACAAATAAAAAAAGAATTAGACCACTATGACCAAAGAACACAAAAAAAGTTTTTGCAAATTTAACGAACTAATGCAGTTAAATATCAATGACATGAGTATATAACAGACAATGATCCAATGTAATTTATATATGCAACGAGCAAGCCTAAAATATGAAATACTCTGGTTATGTATAATCGATTTTTCAATAGATCATTTGACATGAAGTTGCGACCGCATTAAATTAGTGTCATGTGATGATGATTAAATGAATTAGATACCTAAATTAGTTTCTTTAGCTCGAGTAGGGGGGGTCAAACTCATTTTCACTGGGGGCCACATCAGCCACGCAGTTGCCTTTGAAGGGCAGAAATAATTTTAGGGCTGCATAAATGTAACTGCTCCATAACTGTTAAGAGTTGAAATTACATTTGGCCCTTTGAAAGCAACCTCGAGGCTGAGGTGGCCCCCGGTGAAAATGAGTTTGACACCCCTGAGCTAGAGGTACTCTAGGGCCTCAAAGCCATCTAGGAAACATTGAGGTACATTATTTAGAAAAAACTAAATCATGTAGATTATAATGGAAGGATTGCTGGATTCCAGACCCTAACCCTTAGTTGACTGGGTCTAGCTTTGCATTTTGCCTGTTTAAATAAGGATGATAACAGTTGCACAATCTATTTGTGAGGTAATTGTGATGCTCAGATGAAATAAAATTTATAAAAAATGTTAGCTTCATAAAGTCAGATAAACTTAAATATATACACATACATATTTCCCATTTAACCACCAAAGCCATCAGTTCCTATTTCCTAGTCTCCGAGGGCCATGTGAGTCCCTCTAAAACATTCAGCTGTGCCAAAAAAATGAGGTGCTAACCAAAGCAAACTGGCAAAGATGCAACCTGACACATGATGGACACTTGGGAGATGAACATGAGTGCACTCAGAAGAAAGGAGTTGCGTTCTGACTGAGAGAGGTACAGCTTTGTAATTTGAATTTGCTTCTACAGTCACCTGGCAGAATGCTGGACAAAGGGAAGGCAGTTCCATGTTTATGCCGTAAAAATACAACTAAACTAGATTGGTCCTGGGTTTTTTGACATTTTATTTACTTCAGATTGTTACATTAAAAAAGATGAAACAAAATTATTTTGTGAGCTTCGTATGACTTGAAGACAGTGCAAGTCCAAATGGTATATTCAGAAAAAGACCCACTGAATGTGGGATGAAGCAATTTCTTGGTGGCAGATAACAGACGTAAGTTTGTTGCAGTAACGTGACCATTTTTACTATCATGATACTGTGTGACAAAGTGATAATGTACTGTAGCCATTCATTAGTACTACTGATTTTATATTAGGAAAAATGATATAGGGCAATAAATGAAATGTCCAAGTTGTTCCCAATGAGTTTAGGAACACAGCAAAGGCTTTAATCTAAGCTGTTTAGCAGTCACTTTGCTCTCGGTGCCTATTTTTCTTAGCTGTAGAATTTCTTCTTAAGGGAGAAAATGAGGTTAATGGGCATAATTTGCAGGGGTTGGCAGACAGCATTCTATGTTAATTACTTGAGGACAAAAAAAGCTCTTTGTTTAAAATGGTACTTAAAATTAATTTCTTAAAATATTTATATAGCAAAAAGGTAAACACATTTGTAGAAACACTTTCCTGGTTTCACATTCGGAGTATTATTCTAGTTGGTCACGATAGAAATAAAAGATTACACTTCCAGGGGTGTTATAATATGATACCTTTTATTCAACAAATATTTACTGACTCTGCTGCCCCACACAAGAATGTGTTTACTGTATTGTGGGTAAGACGTAAATTCTTCCTTTGAGAAATTAGACAAGTCCTACTGGCAGAAAGTAAATATTCGATCTGGCTTTTAAAAAATTGTGACACAGTGTATCTCTAATTTTTTAAAGGACAAAAGCAACAGTGTTTTTATTTTTTATTTTATGCAATAGTAGACCTTAACTAGTAAATTTAAGGAATGGCTAAAAATAAGAACTCAAATATCTTAAAAACCAACCAACCAACCCAAACCCGTGTAAATGGACAAAATGACTGCAACTCTTAGCTAAGAAAGGCTGTTTGACAGATGCAGAGTTAAAATCCTAAAATCTCTTGACCCTTCATTTGTAATGTCCTAATGAAATGACTTCTTCCATTTACCCCAAACTTCTGGACCTAAGGTTGCTGCCCGACCTCCCTCTTTCTTAAACATTTTCCCAAAGCATATGAAGCCACAGCCTGGTATCCATTACTTCCTATGCATATTAATTATTCCCTAAGGCATAAAATAATAATAGCAGTAGTATATTCCAGGAAGAAAAAAAGTTATTATCCACTACAATGTATAAATTATAAGAAAATAAAAAACGTGAATGTGGGAAAATGCGGGTGCATAAAGCATTATGCGATGAAAAGAAAATGAGTAGAAAATGGGAAATGTTGGAGGTGAGCCCATCCAAATATGTTTTTCAATGAAGAAAATCAGGTAAAAGTCAGTAATGCATTTTCCAATAGAAAATCTACTACATAAAAGTAGAATTAAAGCAAAGTATGATACAAAGACATTTCCGTCTTTTAAACACCGAGGACTAACCAGGTATTGTAGAATGTGCCACAGAACACATATCTCATTTAATCCTTAAAAAGCAGACTGTTACATGCATCTTCCCTTCTTCCTTCATCCTACTGAGGGTAACATTATATATATATGTATATATAAATACACACACATTTCACTTTTTTTTTCTAGTTACAAATATAATACATCCACCATACATAAAGTTCACAAAATTACGGAGGAAAAAAACTGAACAACAATCTATCTCCAGAGTAGTCACAGGCAGCATCCCCCCTTGCTACTCCTTTCCTCTTCTTCTAAAATACAGCTGGAGACCCACTTTACACACCCGCCTGGGATGTTAAGTATCTTGGCCAAAGACTACTCAGCTACGGGAATGTCAGTGCTGAGGTTCCCTGTACTGTGGGGCTGGCTCCACAAACCGCAGCCTTCCAACAAAACAAAGATACACTAGGCTCACATTTTAAGAAGCATTCCACTTTCATCTACAGTAATCTAATTTATAAATCACTCAGATGATAAGTGAGTTGAAGATAAATGATAAATTAACGTGTAAAATACAGCCTCGAAGACATCCTAAATACCGTGAGGTGTGCTCGTCAAATGACTTCTACCTGATGGGCCTGCCGAAATAACGAATCCTGCATTTCCTTTGTAAGACACTGCCATTCCATGATCAGCAAGTGCCTGAGATGCCTGCACACTTCTATTCCCACTAACCAAACTGTAGGTGTAGCAGTAAGCTGTGTTTTCTCAAACCTGTCTGTGTTATGCTCACATGGCTAAATATCACACCAAGCCATAAAAGCTGAGAGCAAAAATAAGGGCTATTCTTTGTAAGGTACTTAATATTAAATGTTTCTAAAGGACATTTTTAAAGAAAGTCTGTTTAAAAGCAACTAAAAATAATAATAAAACCACAGAAGGATATTTGACTCAGATAGTTTCAGAAGTGTCTGTGAATTCTCCAATTTAAAGAAATTAAAAATAAAATTATAGCCAATCCACTAATGTTTAGGTCCCAAGAAACTTATATTTAAGTTGAACACCAATTTAGTCTTTGAAATAGGACTTGAAGGTGGACAAATGGTGAGGTAATGGTATCTTTCATAGGATGAAATACCATAATTTCAAGTCAAATTATGAAAAAAGGCATCAAGACATACTGTAAATCAGGATACAAAGTGGGAAAAGAGCTGAGATACTTTCCCGCAATCCTCATTAAAAAACTCTACTAATACATATTTATTAGTTCTATTAGACAAATTAAAAATATGTATCATTTAAGTGTTGAAGATTTTAATGTTACCACCAACATATATATATGGCAGTGAAGTATTTCTGAAATTAAAAAGGACATACACTGAAGTTCAAACAAAATTTTTTAAAAATTTGTTGTTCAATTAGTTGTCCCTGTTGTCCCCAATTACTCTCCTCTGACCCACCTACCCACCCCCTACATACAATACCTGCTCCCAGTCCCCACTGTCTTTCGTCCACGGGCCCTTTATATATGATTTTTGACGTGACCCCCCGCCATTATTCCCCAACCCCCTTCTCCTGTGGTCACTGTCAGTTTGTTCTTTATTTCAATGTCTCTAGTTCTATTTTGCTCACTTGTTAGTTTTGTTGATTAGGTTCCACTTACAGGTGAGATCACATGGTATTTGACTGAAGTTTAAACAAAATTTTTAAATGTGAATTTAGAGTTCTTTTATTTTTCCAATGCTTTAAAGTGTAAATGCTAATTTTTATTTTCAGAGGATAAATACTGCTGCTATGATCTTTTCAGGAGACAATATACTCTAATAAGAATCATGATTTAGTAGAGTAAAATACTTCAACAAATCCCCCCCACTTCTAATCAATTCCTGTCCTCTTAATATATGACTGGAAATCAGAACAAATAGGCAAAGAGAAACATCTTTTGATTAAAAATCTATCATCCAAAACAGCCATTTAAAGACCTAAAAGAGTGAAGTGCAAATAAAGCACTGGCTGTGATTCTGAGTTCTTTCCTCGCTGTGCTTTTCCCACGGCATAAATGACTCTTCACAGCCATACACTTCCGTGCTTCCTATTCCTTTTTGTTGTTATTGTTTTGTTGTTAAAGGGATTCCTTGTTTCTCACTGTTATTTCTTCCAACTTATTTTCCTGCCTTTGGTATGCATTTAAAGAATAAATCACAACCATCGGATACGGAATCTTCCTATTTCTCCCTGGAAAGTAGGCAAAGAGACAGGAGAGAACATGTCTCCCCCGTCCAAGTGCAGCTCCTCTCCCTGCAGTTCCCACGCAGGCCCCTGGCTCTCTCGTTGCTCATTTTTTCTATCCAGCATAAATGCTACTGAGTTTAAACACGGTATTTTGGGATAGGTTGAAAGGTGTTACACATCAGTGAGAAATGAAAAAGATAGACTATAGCTACGCACACAAAGGTTTGTCTAAACCTGGTAGGTACATGTCATCACTCAATCATTCCCAGAGAAGCCCCCAGTAAGTACACGTTTATAGGATTGTGTTATGTGCTATATGTCGACTCACCAGCCTAAATGCTCATACTGGTAATCAATTTCAGAGATGAGGCAACACATCCAGGAATTAATCAGATTTTGTGTGTGTGTGTGTGTGCACGTGTTTGCATGTGCACGCACACAGGTAAATAGCTATATACACATCTCAACTGAATTCTTTGTGACGAGTGCAAATTCAAAAGGAAAAATATTGTCCTATTTACGTAAAAAAGAGTAAGTCACCAAATAGGGGATTCTTTCTCTTCAATGACAAAAAATGCTCTTTTACCTATGCCCAAATAACAATTTTATAAATTATTGTTTAAATGATCTTCCAGTATAATTCACTGATAAAACTCATTCCTGCTTAACGATATGGCATAGCTATTCACCACCCATATCAATGACATGAGATATTTAAAAACAGAGGTTTCACAGATTATAGGAATGCACAGTTTGTGTTACAGTCATCAACCTGCTCAATTGAATCACATCCGCCCGAGCTTAGCAGCTTAAAATTCATTCCACAGCTTGCAGTGCTGACATGGATATGATAAGACAGAAGAACAGAAACACCACTCTGAAGTAACCTAACTGAACCGCACATGTTCTGACCCTTTTTGTCCTCCCCAGAGCTTTTGCTACCTGGCAAATGCAACTCTAAAACTGCACTTGTATCTCCAAATCTTTGCTGTAAGCCAAGCAGAAACCGATTTCTCCTAGGGACGAGCAGCCAGAGAGGTGTTCTCTGAAGAAGACTTCTAAATGAGTGTGTGAGCTGAACTCTTTCTGAACTGAATTAATTATTAACGATGCAGATGGAGCTGTCCAAATGATAAGAATAGCTTCTGAGGTGTCATGATCCAAGCTTTCATTAAACCATTTCAGGCATACTAATGGTTTCCCACTGCTCATTACTTACAAGCACTTTTCTCATAGATATAATAACTCTAGTGGCCTGTAGGCGAGACATTCAAAAGAAATACGGAGTAGGAGGTTTTATCTTCCATAGCACATTATTTTTCTTCATAGAACATTATTAAAGAGGTACACTGATTTAATACTACTAAGTTAAATGGCTTCAATTCAGAAAAGTTGCAAAAGCAAAACATGCTACAAGAGTACTCCTTAAAAGTGTTATTATGCTATCTAATTTATATTATTAAGATTTGTGTCTGAATTGACTTTTAAGTATTCTGTATTCCCAAAAGAATAGTATTCAACAGACATGTATTCTACAATTATGTCATAGCTCAATTTAGGTTACATGCAAGGTACTGTTTTACGCTCTGTTCCACTCTTTGTCTCTGTTAGGACAATTAGAGGGCAGAGCAATTGCAAGGGAAGAATTACTCTCAGAATCTTTACTGTGATTGCTACCTGCTGTTTTGTTTTGTTTTAAGTTGGGAACGCTGTTCCCAGACGCGCTTCACATCTCAACTTAAACGATTTGGTGGAGGATAATAATGACACTGCAAATGGGTAATATAATAAAGTGTCCTTTATCTCTTTTCTTACTGGAAATTGAGGATATGTGAACATTAACTTCTTTGACTACACAAAATACTCAAAAGCCAGTATTTATCTTTACAGATAGAAAGTAAACAAAACTGCAGTAAAAAAGAAGTAAACACATAATCCTTTTATAGACCAAATATCCCTACAAAAGTCTTTACCATTTTCAAACTATCAATATGTTTGGCCAAGGGATGAGGGGCAAAAAAGAACCCTGAGTCTTTAAGGATCAAACCCTTTCACGTTAGCTATTTGTCTTATAATTCAAGATAGATTTAGGCTGTGTTAAACTTACGTAAACCAAGAAAAAAAAATTGGGACAATTTTCTGTGTTGAATAATTTTGATAAGAAATCAGTTTTCCTAGGAACATCTGAGAATGTTTTTAGTAGTTGAACTCATCATACCAGCATTCATCTCAAATTTTCTTTTTGTTTTGTATACGTGTGTAAAAAATTCATTTTAATGACAAATGTACATATACAAAGTTGCTTCAAATTTCTTTGTACTAAAGTTTTTCTCAATTTTATGAAATACTAGTTAACCAAAGAAATATCTTAATAGGCTCATTAAAAAAATTGCTTAAGTAGTAATAAAAACATGTAGGCAATATTTAAACTTGTTTATGTTTCCTTTACAGTCTTATAATGGTCAATAACACCTACTTCTAAAAACTTAATCCTATAATTGAAGAAAACGTTTTAAATACTGAAATCCAAATATTTTAGCTACATTCTTTTATTTTAACTATACTTCAAACATTTGATTAACAATAATGTAATAAGTTAAAAATACTTTCATGTCACTATAATTAATGTCAAATTTATTTTAAAGTGAAAGTATTTGGTATTTTAAGTCTTAGAAAAGCAATTTTATTTGTGTCCAAAATTGATTTATTTTTCATTATTCAATCTAATCTTCCAATATCTTTTTGACAATCACATCCTTTCCAAAGTGGTCCACCTGATATTTCAAATACCCACCTGGCACTGTTCACAGTCATCACAATATATTGACTACATTTCATGGGCTGCACTTTACATCCCTGTGACTTTTGTAACCACCAATCTGTACTTCTTCATCTCTTAACCCTTTTCAGCCCCAAAGCCCCACCCTTCTGGCAACCAACAGTCTGTTCTCTGAAACTAATACAAAGTAATATTGAATGCAAAATGTAACTGAAAAATAAAATTAAAAAACTACCCTAAAAGAATTTAGGCATGGACATTTATTTAAAAGCCCTAAATTACTGTGTGTAAATTAAAATACAACTATTAAGCTAATGTTCTTTCACTTCCATAAAACGTTCATTTAACTTATAAATGCCATACAGGCTTGGTACAGGACTAATATTATAGAGTGGGAAGACATAGCTTCCTGAATTAAAACTCTTAGCAAAAACTCCACTACTCAAAAACAGTATGTGCTATACATATCACTTACTCCTTTCTAATTATCAAATGAGTTTCAAATGATGCAATCTTAACACGGCTTATATATGAATAGATTTTCAAAGATTATGACATGACATATTTATAAAACAAAAGTAGAAATGAGAATAAGTACTTTTTAGAGGAGAGAGGATTTTCAAACACATTCCTAATTACTTACGTGTATAAACTCTCAATAATGGCATAATCTTTAAAATACATTACATAATTTTATTCCATGAACCAGATGTGTTTATAATCTTTACATCACAGACAAATTGACAAAAAGTCAAATTATTCCCTTTTTAAAAGCACTGCTAAAGCAGCAAGCTGAAAGTGAAAAGAAAATAGAGTCTACTTACCAAAATAATGAAGGTAACAGGTCCGATGAAACTCCATATAAAATAATTATCAACACGAAGCCAGCAACTATTATGAAAATAAAAGAATACGCATTAAGTAGCATCAGTGGATCCTCAACATCACATGAAGTAACCATTTAAAAATCTAACAAAACTATCTTTATATTTGCCTTTGAAAATTCATTTATCAATTTTATTAATTCTTGGTTGACTCTGACTTAACAAGTAGTAATTTAACTACTTCAGCCTCCTGGTTTTCATTTCAGGTTTTAATTTGATAAGACATACTTATGCTTTTATGAGGGAATAATAAACCCCACCACATTCCAATCCTTAATTCTCAAGACCTCTGGCTTTACTAAGAAAAATTGAAATTCAATACTCCAAATTGTCTCATCATTTTAAAGTGTATATTCGATTTTTGTTTTTCAATTCTATATGAGTTAACATGTTTAGCCTTAAGAAACATTAAGATGAAAAAAGTTTACATTATGTTTGTTACAAAACTGTAGAGTATAAATATAATGCTTCAACTGGTAATGGATGAATACTAGGAAAAAATAAAGCATAGACTCATAGAGTATTAGAGTAAATGATGCATAAACTTATTAAGACAGATTTTACTTAGTGGTTCATTTTTCATATAACACTGAATCCCCACTGAATTTCTTTTATTTGTCTTTCATCATCTGTACAGTCCAAAAGCTTTCTTTAGTCCAAAGAATCTTTATATGACTAATTTTATCAAAGGAAAAAAATAAACAGAATTGGAAAGCAAATTCATGCCTCTAGCAAATAAAATCCTTAGAAACATGGCTATGTGTACCTTCTGTCATGTTCCATAAATATCTGGTTTTTTATAAATGAAAGACAGTACTTATTTGAATCCTTTCAAACTGCCTGATAAAATATTATCAAAGTAAAACATACGGGAAGGAATGTGCTACTCTCACAATTCAGAATGAGAGTTGGCTAGAGGGCCGGCTGCACAAAGAGAGCTAATGAAGCATTAACTTAAAACTGAGTAGTTAAACCTGTCAGATGCTTTAAGTTCAGAAGCATTTTTACTTAATATCTTTCTAAGGCCAAAAAGTTATTTACTTCTTCAATTTGTTTCAGGTCAATCTTTTGTGTTAAAAAGAAAGTCCATAATTTAGTATCTGCCTCGCCAGAGTACAAATCCTCTGAACCTAGAAAATTACAAAAGACTTGATTGTAATTTGTGCACGGCATGCCCATTCTCTTACCAATAAAGCTTTCAGAGGCTATTTTAGTCTGTCAGGGAACCTCACTGACAGCTAACAGGCTTTAAAAAAATTATTCACTTGAAAAACACTCAGGTCGCTTGCAATTACTTACGCTTTTTCTGTTCCATAGCTTTTATAGTCAATAGCAGCTGAGACTCCAACCACTGTGGCAGGAAACAAGTAACCAGCAACATAGTAATATTTCTTCCTTGAATATTCACTTTCAAAAACTTCAACTAACATCAGATAGAGCTGCACACCTTCTAAGCACATCCAAGCAAAAGCAGCCAAAAAGAAAAAGTGTAGAAGTCCTGCAAATATTGGGCATGCAATCTATAAAGCAAAGAACAAAAAACACAAAGGAGAACCCGTGAATAAACAGCCCACTCCAAAACTGTGAAATAGTCCCTCATAGTGCTCACTACTGTCTTTAAAATACATTATTTAAATACTGCTTCTTGAAAATATTTTTAACAAATGGAAATGAGTCACAGACATGGCCAAACTTGAGGAATTTATTGCTTGCAGTATAATGCCAGTTGTGCTAGAAATTTCATCACTGTAAGACATTACTATTTGTAGTGAAATTTTAAAAAATCAAGAAATAAGAAAACATATCTTAATTTCTCTTCTGGAATTATCTATTATTCAATCTGAATATTCTACTTTTAGGTGATCTATTTCATAAGTTTTTAGAACAGCTGTTTCCAAATATATTATTTTCCACCTTTTCTGTACCAGAATTTTAAAAATTTGCTTTAATGACAAAGGCCCCCGCTCTAATTACCTAACAGCACTTCCTGTCAAATATGGAACACTCTAAATTCAACCCAACAAAGACATAAATGGGGTGAAAAATTGACGAATTATGAAGTTCTGTTTCTAACACTGAAACCTCACGATGAATAAAATGCTCAGAATATGAAGAAATGGCCACTGGTCAGAATAACTACGTGAGAAAATTAAAATTGTAAAAACAGAGTCTTTCCATCTCAGTATTCCCTGTATTCTTCTAATCAAATTATATGTCTTACTAACAACCCAGAAAAAATGCAACTATACCTTAACATGAGAAATGAATTAACCCATAATACTTTTACTTAACGACTGGGCTATCTTTCAATTTATTACAAATTATCTTTCAATGTTGGCATGTCGTTTATACTGTTACAAGGTCAAATACTAATATCAGCACATAAATGGATTCACACTTGTCATAAAAATTTTTCAGAGATCCTAGGTCAGTTAAATGAAGGGGTGCTTACCATGTAGTCTGTCTTATCAATGCCTATTAGAAAAATAAATTCAGCAATGAAAAGGTTGATACAAAGATTCTTGTGAATAGTATTACGGTCACCCTGCAGGCCACGGAAAAAGCAGAAGGTGAAGATGCATATGGCCAGGCAAACCAGGGAAACGACGATTCCAACCCAGGTGATGACCGTAAGGAGCAATTTGTGAACTCCATCTTTGTACTGAAAACAAAAGATAAAAGGCACATTAATAATCCTGCATTACATCAGCTAAAGGTGAGAGAGCTTTCCAATGTAATAGCTCATCTTATAACACTAAACTCTCTGAATTTTCATGTGTGCTCAGACAGGGCTCAACACTGAAAGTGAAATTTTGATCATATAATGGAGTTCAATATTATCAGCCTTTATATCCAGAGAATGACCTATGGAAGTCGAAGATTTTACTAGGAAGTAATGGAGAGCTCACTTATTTCAAAATGATTAAAATAATTACCTACTTAAACATATAGAAAATATATAAATGAATAAAAGATACTTAGTTATGATTAAAAATAACTGGTATTATGATTTTCCAAGTTAACATGTAAGTCAAATGTCAAGCTTTAACTATCTCTACTAAGAATCAAGTACACAACAGATCTGAGAGCTTTCCTGCTGTGCTTGTTAAAATATTTTTTATCATGTGGCTATCATTTTCTTAATTGTTGTTCAAGTACAACTGTCTCCATTTTCACCCCCCTCCCCACCCATCCCTGCCTCCCACCCTCAAACCTACCCCCTTTGGCTTTGTTCATGTGTCCTTTATACATGCTCCTTGATGGCTCCCCTATAATCCCTCTCCCTCCTCCTCTCTGATTACGGTCTGGTTGTTCTTTATTTCCTTTTCTTAATCATAAAAAAGAGTGCTAAGGAACATTCCAGAAGCCATTCTGACTTTTCAAAGCCAGCAGTTCCGTAGTGTGCAACATGATGAGGAAACTTAAAGTAAAAGTTACAAAATGAGATCTGAATTTTCAAGATGAGGACGGTATATTAAATTTTAGAGCCTTCTCTCTTTAGTATGACTCATTGCTGTTCAGTCCCCAGCCACCTCTGCCAAACACCTGCCCAAAGGAGGAAAACCTTAGGACAAATCTGTAAAGCACATGATATTGCGAAATCACAATAAATATAGTGGCACAGCTTCCTAAAACTTATGACCAGTACAGAAACAATTCCAAAGCTATATTACTTTGTTTGCTTTTTAGTTATGATTAGCACCCAAAAAAGGATTACCACACAAGCTGTTTTGAATCTCTGAGGTTTTTCTCTGCTACTAATTAGAAGTGCAAATACTTACTGCAATTTCCCTGTGGGCCATGAGAATTGCAAAATTGGTTAGGTGGCTGCATGCACACGTTGTACGAGTTTTATTAGTGTCGACCAGCTTGCAGCCCTGGGTAGACCAATATCCCATCATAGTTCTCTCCGAGTAGTTCCAGAAGGAGCAGTTTGCATTGAAATAATTGTCAGGCTGGGAAATAAAATGACAAGATAAAATTAGGACTTTGCACTGTAAGATGGCAATAGCAATTGTTTAATATGAATAAAAAGTAATTTAGATTAAACTTTGCATGTTTCGGACTATAAAGTTTTTCATCAGCAAAATGGTAGACTATGTTATACAAGGCAGATATCTAACTTAAAAGGGGCTTTATAATCCGAAACATTCTAAAGTGTACTCTAAATTACCAAAGACCCATTTTACACGATTACAATTTCCATCTTAAGATTTTACTACTGATCGTACATTAGAATCATTTCTTTTCCTTTTCCAATAACATTAGACCCATGAATTTGTTCTAAGAAAATCCTATAAGGACCAAGTGTTTTAAAATCCATTTTCCGTACTGGGCTCATTTTTGTTCTTGGTGACATATTAGCAATGTCAGGATTCATAAAAGAGTGAATATACTGCAGCAGATACAAGAAGAGAATAGTCACACAAATTTATTTTTCTTTGCCAATATTAGAGATCCTCTTGGCTACCTGTGGGCACTTGCTCTACATATAACAGCCAAAATTCTGCAGACAGTCTTCCAACACAATGTAATTCTTTAACTACCAACTTGCATTCTAAGGCACCTCTGTTCCATTGTTGATTTTTAAATGCAGAGTGCTTGATAACTATTATGTCAAATGATCAGTAAAACCAAAATAGATCTGCCACACGCCGATAGCAGAGTCCTATCAGTTAATACTCGGCTATCCTGCTGCTAAGGTAAGAGTTAATTTTCATTCTAAAACCAATTATAGTCATTTACATTTTCCTATTGATTACTCTATTAGCTCTTATTAAGAATACACTTAAGTTCTAATAATCACGGAACCTCCTTTAATTTTATGTTCACAGACTTACATGAACTGTGTCTCTGATCTAGTACTACCCCGGAAATTCAAACGGAAAGGTCCTTTCTTTCCACTCTGCGATCCCCCGCTTCCCTCTCCCCATCCCGGCATGTCAGCTTTGCTTTCTTTCCTCTACTTCGTTAACATACAAAACTTACATCAATGTGTGGTAGGGTAAAAAGCACAGGATCTGTCAAGTATACTCGGCTGGATTCCTTATTGATGGAAACTGAAATGATGTGCGAATTCACTGCAATGGTGCTATTACGACCAATAAAGTCAGCACCCAGTTTTATGGTTGCATTTTCTGTACTAAGGAACTGTCCCAGGCTCCGGTAAATGATGAACACCAACTTTGCAAGTCCTAGGAAAGTAAAAACTCAAGTGACTCCAGAGGAAATAGGCTTATGAATAAAAAAATACGTTCAAATAAGAATAAAAATAAAAAAGTCCTTATAGAATCTTTATTTAGCATTTTAGAACTAACAGGTTTAACAGAACAAAAAGAAAAAAACATCAATTTTTAAAATACAGTTCCATCTCACCATTCCTGCTGTTCTGTTTGACGGTGTTTGCAGAGAGCTGGATTGAGCTGCCTGCTCCTTTGATGCCCAGAGGGAATTTAAAGTCTTGGACCTGTCCTTCTGTACTGAGTACGGCAACTTCCAGAACTGGATGAGGCAAAGGAATATGGAAGAGGAATTAAAGAGCATTCTTTAAACTACAAAAAGCAAATGGTAATTACACAAAACCAGTTTCTTTTTATCTACTTACAAAATTGTTAGATTTAGACAAAATATAAACTAAATTACTCTAAGAAGTTCTTAAGCCTTGACTACTCTAAAAATTTTTGTAAAATCATTTGTGAATATTTCATGTAGTATGTAGAAGCATTTTCTTTATACTTTTATATTTCTGTCATGAACTAATTCCAGACTTTTAGCCTATGAATACGAAAAGTGTGTGAATTCACAATACAAAACTTTCAAAGCTTCATTTAAATCATGAAACAAAAATATTTCAAAATGATTTTTTGGCTCTTACTTTTCAATGGCCATTTACTTGTCAATGGCAAAACCGTGAAGTATAAATTGTAATGTCTTTATTGCATGTATGCATCTACTTATACATTTTAATTCATAAGGCTACACAGGTCAGTTTACAGTAATAGATTTTTCTCTGATTTCTACAAGTATAAAGACTAACACAGCTTATTTATGAGAAAATGTCTGGCATGATATTAAAACTCCCCATTAATTCTCACTAGTAACCATCGATCTTTATGCACTTAAGTTGGGCAAAATAGGCCCCATGTGCCAAATGTGACCTGCCACCTGTTCTTTGAAATAATGTTTTATTGGAACACAGATACGCTTCCTTATTTACATATCATTTATGGCTGTGTTGGTGCCACCATACCAGTTAAACATTTGTCACTTAAACAACATGGGCTGGAAAGCCTAAAATATATACTATTTGGGCTTTCACAGTAAAAGTTTTCCAATCGAGGGCAACACATACTCTTAATAATTCAATCAATACTGTCCACGTATTTTCTCCCTAATGGTATACATCCTTGCACAGAGATTTCTATACTTTTGACAAACACCCGAATGTATGCACACACATGATCAATTCACGCACTCCCTTTCCTTTTACAAAAGTGGGCATGGCGTATTCCATTACAGCGTTTCTCTTGGATACTATTTTATTTATTTTTATCGTTTACAGGTTTGTTTTGTAAAATACATACAGATTTCATGGTAAATATGAAATCATAGCACTGGGAGAATTTCATAAGTGATCAGACTACATGCCAAGCACCTAAAATACAAGTTTATGATGAGAGCCACAAAACTCCTAGAAATCCATCTTCTGCAGAAACCGGCTGAGATACTAATTTTACTGGTCTGTGCTGACAAAGAGTAAGCTGGTGGGCAGGTAAATGATCTCCTCTCTTCACTCAGGTTCCGTGTGTCGTAGAAGGTAAAGGGGCAGAGAAGAGTGACAAAACTGTACATCTAATAAATACCTCTCTTTTCCTTTCACTGAAATGCACTCTAAATTATTATTCTTAAAACAAGAGAGAAACAGAGTGAAAGAAGAAAATCCTTTGAGCTTCATGAAATGTTCCAATATACCTGTACAAAGAGTTAATTTCATTCAACAACTATTTACTTATTACAGTTCAAAAGTTACATCTATTATAGATGCAAAAGTATTTAAAAAATTATACATACTTTAAGTATACAATTCTAAACAAACTGTATTTAATTCAACAAGGCTTACAGAAATTAATGCATTAGAAAACATGTTAATGTAATATTACCAAATTAAGAAATTAAAACAGAAAGAATTCAACAAATTTCAATACCCAGTCAATACAAGAAATGTTTACAAAACAATACAAATAAAAAGAAAATTTCTTGCTCAGATAAGGCTTTTGTTATCAGATAAGGGTTGTCTTTCCAAACTTAGAGCAAAATGTGGTTAAAAAAACCAAACAAACTCTAGAAGCATTCCTTTTATAGTCAGGATGAACCCTATCACGGGTTTTATTTAGCATTGTACTAAAATATCAGCTAATGCAGAAAAACTAAGATATAAACACTGGAAAGCAAAAGCAAACTGTTGTTATTTGCATAAAATGTAATTAACAAGAGTAATCGTGAGGAAGACTATATGAGGGTAAAAGAATTTAGCAAGACTGCAATAAGCAAAATCCATTGTGTCCCTATAGACTAACCAATAAACAATTAGAATATGTAATTTTAAAAAATTTTGTAACATGTAATTTTAAAATCATTACATTTAGTAAAATTTAATTTCATTTACAATGAACACAAATAGTCTTAAGTTACCAGGGAGTAAACCTAATAAAAGAAAACTACAAGACACTAATGGGAAAAACACAGGAATTTATTAAAAGACCCACCAACAAATGGAGGATTATATCACAGTCTTACTTGGGAGAACACAACAAGTAAATCTGTGACACTTCTTTTTAACTAATCTATAAATTCACAGTCTAATTCTAATAAAAATTCCAACAAGATTATTTTAGTATATAACTTGACAAGCTGATTTTTAAATTCACTTGGGAGGTTAGAGTCATGTCCAAAGCAGCCAAGGCAATTAATTCCTCAAGAAGCAGACTGAAAGAACTCACCAAATAATAATATTATTGAAACAAAGCAAAAACAACAACCTATAACAGGTGCACTTAACATGTCCTTATAAACTTGATATATGACCGAGATATCATTGCACAGCACTGGGGAAAGGAATGGATTATGCAACTACAAGTACCGAATAACTGATCGTCCATATGGAAAAGAAAATCAAATTAGTTCCTTCCCTCATATCATAAACAAAAATAAATTTCAGAGGTATAAAAGATATAGTTGTAAAATTACAAAATTTTATCATTTTCAATGACTTATAAAAGATCTTTATAACTGCAAGATGGAGAAAACATTATTGAGTGAGACACCAAAAAGGAAATAGTTCTTAAGTAAGATACCAAAAGCAACAACCCTAAAAGAAAGGACTCATAGATTTTACTTCATTATTTTGTAAAACAAAAGACACCATGAACAAAGTAACAAAGCAAAGTAACCGGTATGTAATCATCAAATAATTAGTGTCCAGAATGCATTAACCACAGAGAAATTGATAAACAGGAACAGGTTGTAGACAACAAATTTACAGGAGAGAAAACTAAAATACCCAATAAACACCTTTAGTAGTCAAAGAACTGCAAATTGAAACAATACTGTGATCAAGTCAAACCCATTAACAGGACAATGCTTACGTCAATAATAAAGCATTAGCAAAGAGAACGATTGGGACTAATGGCATTACAGGTGAGAATATAAAACGGTAAACCAATATTAGAAAGCGATTTTGCAGTATGTAGTAAAGCTGAAGATGGGCATGCTCCATTACTCAAAAATTCTGTTTCCAAGTATATGTGTGCATGTCTGTCTAGAAGGCACATACATGAACAAGCAGATATACAAAAAAACTCACTGCAGTTTTCCTTATAGTATCAGCCAAAAAGCTCAAGTCATTAAAATATCTATCACTGGCACAATTAAATAATTGTGAAGTCTTCTTAGATCAGGTGAATGAACTATGCATAAACACAAAAATCACCATGGTAGAGAATAATTAGACAATTACATTTGTAGTGTGGAATCATTAACTTTAAAAATGTAAAAAGTGACTGTTAAATGTACATTACCTGTAGAGCAGTGCCTTTAATTAAATGTTTACTAATACTAACAAAAAATTTAAGGACGCTAATTATTCCCTAGTTGATCCGATCAGGAAGGAGGAAACCAGGGGATTTACACATTATCTCACTCTCTATATCTGTGTGCTTGAAATAATACATATCTTGTTCAGTAGGTTTCCCGAAAGTGAATACAATGGGGGACCCCTTGTTATAGAGGCTTCCTCTGCTAGGGGAGTGTTCCAGGGACCCATCTCTATCAGGGTTCCAATGCCAACAGCTGGCATTGTTATGAGAAGCTGTGTTCAGCTT
>PVKM010009912.1:21678-35989 GCA_004027735.1 Carollia perspicillata | reverse complement strand
TATTGGTATGGGGAGGGGATGATGGAGATGATGGGTTTACTGATACCTGAAGTTTTCATTGTTGCCAATGTTTCTGTGATACAGACTTCAAATGAGAGTCAGAATTTCTTCCTAAGGCTCTTCCACTGAAAAATTCTGAGAAAGCTTGGAGTGGTCACTTCAGTGTTATTAGCTGGGGCTTATAGTTTTCTCTTCCATAATTTTCTTCTCTGTCAGAACGGCTGTTAAATGCCTCCCAGTTCTCACAGGGAATCAGGAGAAATGCATCTGAACTGCCTCTGACTTTTCTGGTATCCTTGTTGATGAAAAACACAGGCCTAGGATCGGTGTCCTAATCTTTGGTTGAGCAAATATATGCATTTCTTTATTTCCCTAAAGCAAACTTCACAAGAGAGAATGGATCTCTTCTCTGACACTTCAGCAGTTCTTCTGACAGATACATTTGAGAGCTGTTATTTCACAAAGCCCATTTGGAGGAGCAATCCTAGTTTGCAAATGCAGCTTGTACCTGAAACACAACTTAAAATCACTAACACACATTTGCCAGTGGATCAGGGCGAGGAGAACTGACCCAGACCATATTCACAGAAGGAAATGACTTTCTGTATATGGAAAACAATATTTTAAAGTCATCCGTCCTCTTTCATTCGCCGAAAGTTTATTGACTGCTTCTCACAGTGTCAGACACTAGGCTAGACATTGGGGAGAGGAAGTTGAATGTGATGCCGTGTTTGCCCTCTTAGTGACCCATGGACGTGTCGGCTGTTTGATGTTTTGTTTTTCATTGTTGTTTGTTTCGTTCTTAAAAATACGTGAAGGGTATCAACAAA
This sequence comes from Carollia perspicillata, assembly GCA_004027735.1. NCBI lineage: Eukaryota > Metazoa > Chordata > Mammalia > Chiroptera > Phyllostomidae > Carollia > Carollia perspicillata. The sequence continues at coordinate 35,159 of PVKM010009912.1, read as the reverse complement.
CTAGAAGCAAGAGGGCAATTGAGAAAGAAGAAAACGACTCTGCCTCGGAGGGATTTTGTTTATTTTCATTGCTCCATCCGCCATGTAGGCATCTGGGAATGAAACATGGACATTCAATCACAGAATGATCGGTGGGGTCACTCCTCAGCCCATTAGCAGCTGAGAGGACCACGGGCTGCAGGATTTTCAGTGCTAAAACTGAGATATTGGGCAAACCTCATGCCACAGTTTTCAGAGAAAGGGGCATCTCAAACTGCTTAAGTCTGTAAATGTCTTATTTTTAAAAGAAGACGATGATTAGTCATTTCCATTGGCAGAATGTCTACGAGCCTGGGAGGGTGTATGGAGTATATTTTCAGTAACGTAGTTCGGTGTAGGTCTAGTGGTCAACGGTGAGTCCTTACGTGCGATTGTGGGCTGGAAGGAAGTTACAGGAGAGTGAGAAGGAAGGCATAGGAGAGGAAAGAACCTTCCAAGGATTACCATCTCTGTCAGAGTTTTCTGTATCGGTTCTTGTCATAACCATGTATAAATAGACATTCCTGCACCTACTCCAGAATTAGCCAGTCAGGTTTTAGGGGACTGTTAATTTTCTCAAGCAATACTTGGTAACCTTGCGGGATGGCTGCTCTGTGCTTTCTGTTTTATTTTGTTTAAATCATGCAATACAGCTCTAGTTCCAATCCTCTGTGTGTTCTGAGGGTACTTTTGAATAATACTTGATTTGGGGCAGAGGCAAACTTAAAAGGCTCAAAACATTAAATTGTAACTGTGGGAGATACATTAAACACTTCTTGTCTTGCTTTTAATTTAAACGTCATTAGGAATTACTCTCTTTTCTTGGGTGTCCTTTAGGACACGTTATCTTAGAGAACTCGGTGTTGCCGCTACAGCTCTGTCATTCGTAACAACCATAGGAAGCCCGTCGGTGTTCCAGTCAACACGAGCTCTTTGGTTGCTGCTGATGTTCTGTCTTGTGGTCTTGACTTGCAGTAATATTTGCCTCTTCTTACCTATTCTTTGAAGAAACAGGTACTCTGGTCTCCATTGTCACAGCAACACTTGGAGTCGTCTCACTGTGTGAATTTTCAAGTTACAGAAAATGTAAAATTTATATCTGGACCGAGATGTGGCCAAGCCCAAATCAAACATGCGCACTAATGGCATTTGGCCCAGAGATAGACAGCCACTGCCTTAGCCATTGGTAGAAAAGCATCAATAATGCTTACCCCCTTACAATAAATGAAATGGTTGTAACGTTGGGAAGTGTTTGAACAAGGGGACCATTAGACCGGGGCAGTTCTCATGCCTTAGTAGCTGAGGTCAGCCATCCAAAACCAAAGCCAGAGCCAATGCACTCAAATCTACGAAAATGAAAGTGAAGCATGACCAATCACAAATCGCCAACTAGGCTTTCCCCAAAAGGCATCTTCTTAAGCTGTGACCAATCAAATGATTTCCCGCTTTGCTCCGGTCAGTGGCGAGTTCCCGCACCACCTTTGGTTTGGGTGCTGACCGACCTGAATTGCTGTGTGCTCATGTAATCTCTGAAGTTTAATGTGCCCCATTAAGCCTTTAACTATGTTTCTGGTCATAAAACTTGCGTGTGAAGAAAAACCTAATTTACTTTTTCATAATTGAATGTGGTTTTTATCCTATTTGTCTGTTGGCAGAAAATATAATCTTACATTTTAATAGTCTCAGAATATCATGCCCACTGAACTGATTTTGTCACACCTGTGATATGGATATTGCTCTGTTTTATTGAGCATCTTTTACAGTTCAGGTGTTTTTAGGAATATCTTAATCTGCGATGAGGTAATACTCTCAAGTCAAGTCCCAATGCTAATGACGAATGAATTTTGCTCTCTATGGCTAAGCCTGTGATTATCGTAGTGTGGTCCCCAGACCAGCAGCATCAGCAACACCTGGGAGAGGGTCAGAAGTACAAATTCTTGGGCTCCATTGCAGAGCTGCTGAGTCAGAAATCCAGGCGGAGCTAAAGTTTGAGTGTTTGTGGCTTAGGCCTCTGGTGCTGTAGAAATAAGATGGTCTTGGCTACTTATCCCCAGTGTTTTACTTCTTGAGAATTCCAGAATCAAAGAAATGAAGAAGTGGCCAGAAACATGTCATTTGCATAGGAATAATAACATTGTTCTCCTCTTGTCTTAAATGCTGTGAATATTTTCTGAAAAATTTGTCATTGGAATAGGCGTAGGGGGCCCATCTAAGAGAAAATGTATTTGTTATACAGGTACCTACTCCTCAGTAACATTGAGTGATGGATCTAAGAAAGTGTTAACTTTTATCCCAACCATGGCAACTTACATATATTTTTCCAATGAGCCTTTTGGGGCTCAAATTAGCTTAAGGGACAAGAGGAGATAAATTGTTGTTTTAAAAATATGCTAGTGAAGAGTTCTTTTAGACAGCGATAAGGTGTGATACCATCAGCATGCAGTGAACAAACCCAGATAAATGGTTTACCATTTACAAAAAGGTGAGGGTAGAAGGAATACCGGCCTGTGGGAAACTGACCTTGAATTCTATCTCTTATTTTCAAAGGGATTTCTGTTTTCCATTCCATTTGACAACCGTGAGCTGCACCTCAGTGAACCCTTTAAAAAGAATATCAATAACGATGCATCGCTTTGCATTTGTAAGCCATACAGAGGCTCCTGTTCTGTTATGTCTCACCTTCCAACTCTTCTAACTATGCTTGGCCTCAGCAACAAAGCTAGGGCAGCTGATAGAAATCGAAGAAGCAATTAAACGCAGAAGTTTCTTTTCCCTCTCGTCCTTCCTGAATAAGATATTTTAGACATAGTGAAAATAACCTCTTAGGTGCTGAGGTAAAGCAAGATGCTTCCTGGAAATCCTATGCCACAAATCCTTAACTGGTACTCAGAAACTCAGAAATACATGACATTTCTTGAAAGCATAGTCAGTAAATTTATGCTTCATCCCCCTTTGGAAATAGAGAGATAGATGGTAAATTAACATGTATATACATAAAGAACACTTTAAAATCTAAAGATATGTAAGATTTAATAGGCTAGTTTATTGCACTATTTAACAATAGTATACCAATAGGAGTGATGATGTAGCTATCCATGCAAAATAATGCAGATGCAGATATATTTTTTTCACATAATTTTAGGTCATTAAAGAACTCTCCCCCAAATTTAGCCCTGGCTGGTGTGGCTCAGGGGACTGAGCACCAGCCTGTGAACCAAAGAGTTGCCGGTTCAATTCCCAGTCAGGTCACATGCCTGGGTTTTGGGCCAGGTTCCCCGTGGGGGGGCGCATGACAGGCAACCACTCATTGATGTTTCTCTCCCTCTCTTTCTCTCTGCCTTTCCATCTCTCTAAAAATAAATAAATAAAAATTGTAACTGTAACTCTCTCCCAAAAAAGCAAGAAATTTCCCCAAAATTTAGATTCAGAATCTTTGCTCTAAGCAAACCTGTGGACTTGGCGTGGTCACCCATTTATGGATGATCATACTCAAGCTCAGAGCAGTTCAGCAGGTTGACCAAAGTTTATATTCTGCAGTAGGCTCTGTCAATACTCATATTCAGGTTTATTTAACTCCAAGTAACATGCTCTTCTTCCTCCACTACTGTGTACTGGAATTCTGGCTGTTCAGAGAGGACTTTCCCCAAGAACCAAAGCTACCTTCTACCTTTATCCTCCTCCTCCTTGGTCAACCTAAGGTCTCATTAATGAGAGGTATGTGGAGAATCATTTTGAGATCTCAGTGTTGTTCACAGTGTCCTGTGAACTCAAACTTGAAAACACATTCAGAAATCTCACCTGACATTTGTTAGGAGCTCAGTAAGTGTTTGTCCAATGCACAAAGTTGATTGACTTACAGAGAATGCAATGTGATTTCCACTTTTACCTCCATGGGGTGGGATGAGAACGGAAACTACTTGACATCTCAACATAGCGCCTTCTTTCCCTCATACAGCCTCTGGGGCCTGAGAACTGAAGGACTTTTACTGAGCTCCAAATATTTTGTTAATTCAAACCACACTTTGGTGAGAGGTCTCAGAGCCTTTGGGATTCAGCCTGCCAGCATTTTGATGCCGTGGAAAGTAAATGTTGAATATTTATTTAACACTAATGATCCCTGCTCGGGACTTTCTTCTTCAGATGTGGTTTCTATTGTACTCCATCATTCCTACCACTTATCACCATCTCAGTGCTTTTTAATGTAAGAAGTCTTTTAATTTAGATTATTGTTAGTCACCTTTTTAATAAAATATCTTTAGTCTTTGCCTGTACATGCATAGTGCCTATTAGACCACATGTCAGGTTAAATTTACTTTTCATTCTATCAACCCTGTAATTTATCTTATAGAAACAATTGTATACATTTAGCAACTTTATATGTATTATCTTGCATCCAAAATAATAATAGTGCAAATGAAATGCATTGTTATTATAAAGTACTTGCACTAACTTGTGAAGAAGTATAGTGTTATTTGAACATGGGCTCGGATTAGTAAACATACATAGCAAACTCTATAGCAACTACTAAAAATGTAAAAAAAGTGTATACATGATATGCTAAAAAGGAGAGAAAATGAAATGATATAAAATGCTCAGTTAAAACCACAAAAGGCAGAAAAATAGTGGAAACAAAAATAGGTACAAAGAATGAGGAAATAAATAGAAAACAATAAGAAATAAGAGAGAGATTAATTTAACTACATCAGTAATCATTTTGAGTGGTCTAAATCAATAGTCTAAATGTATAAATTAAAAGACAGAGATCGTCAGAGTGGATAGAAAAATAAGACCCAAATATATGTTCTACGCAAGGATCCCACTTTAAATATAAAGACACATACAGAGTAAAAGCAAATGGCTGGAGAGAGGTGTACCGTGCTAGCACTAATTAAAAGTAAAAGGTAGCCACTGTATTAAATTTGGACATTTCCAACTTCCAAGCAAGGAAAGTTATCAGGGATAGAGGCATTACATAATGAGACAGGGGTTAATGCTCCAAGAAGACATAATTCATAATGTGTGTGCACCTAACACCAGTGCCAAAGTAAGTGAGGTGAAAACTGATAGAACTGCGAGGAGAAACAGATGAAAATGCGATGTTAGCTGGAGACTCCAGCATCCCTGTGTCAGACAGAAATGGACAGATCCAACGGGCAGATAATCAGTAAGGACACTGCTGAACTCAGCAGCGCCATCAATCAACCGGGTGTAATTGACATCTATTGACCCCTTCATCCAATGGCACAGAATATACATTTTTCTAAAGCTCATAGGGAACATTCATGAGGAAAGACCACATTCTGGGCCATAAAACATACCTTAACAGACTTAAAAGTATAGAAAATACATGTCTCCTCACAGGCAACAATGGAAGGAGGCAGAAATAAATGAGAGAAAAATAGCAGGAAAATTCCAAAGTACTTGGAGATAAAAATCAAACACTTCTAAATAACATATAGGTCAAAGAGGAATTCTGAAGTGAAAGTAAAAAACATTTTGAACAGAATGAAAATATATCTTATCAATATTTGTAGGGTGCAGTGAAAGCAATATTTGGGGGGAAATTTAGAGCATTGAATGTATATGTTACAAAGAAGGGAGATTTAAAAATAAATCATCAAAGCTTCCTCCTTTAGAAACGACAAAAAGAAGAGCAAATTGAATCCAAAGAAAACAGAGAAAAGAAATAATAAGAATCGCAGCAAAAATACATGGAATTGAATGCAGGCAGTCATTGAGAAAAATCAACAAAACTAAAATCTTTGAAAAGACCGATACCGTTTTAGACCTCTAGCAAGGCTAACTAAGAAAAAAAAGGTGGCACAAATTCCTAATAGCAGAAATAAAAAGGGGACATTACTATAGATCTCATGTTCATTGAATAGATAGTAAAGGAATACAATAAATAATTATGTCCCACAGTTTTAAAACCTAGATGAAATGAATGCAAGAAGAAATAAACTGTGTGCATAGTCCTATATGTACATTAAATACATTGAATCAGTAAGGAATAATTTTCTAAAATGCAAAGCATCAGTCCCTGAGTGGTTCACTCTTATACCAACACTTAAGGCAGAAACTATACCAGCTCTCTACAGTTCCTTTCAAAAGATAAAAGCAGAGGCCATAATTTCTAACTCATTCAGAGAGGCCAGCATTGTTTTTACCAAAACTAAATTAAGACATTACAAAACAAGAAAACTACAGACCAATATCTCATATGAATGTAAACAAAAGAATCCTCAACAAAATATTAGCAAATTGAACAATGTATAAAAATAAATCCAACAACATATGAAAAGAATTACACATTGCTCTGACTGGTGTAGTTCAGTTGGTTAGGCATCATCCCACAAAGCAAAAGGTTGCTGGTTCAATTCCCAGTCAGGGCCACACGCCTGGGTTGTGGGTGCAGTCCCTGGTAGGGGCATATTTAAGAGGAAACAAATTGGTGTTTCTCTCACACATCGAAGTTTCTCTCCCTTTGTTTCTCACTCCCTTCTCCTCTAAGAATAAATAAATAAAAATCTTAAAAAATAAATAAAAAATAAAAAGAATTATACATCAGGACCAAGTGGGATTTATCCTAGCTATGTAAGGCTGGTTAAACATTTGAAAATCAATTAATGTAACCCATTCCATCAATATGCTGAAAAAGAAAAATCACATGATCATATTAGTAATTACAAAAAAGGTATTTGAAAAAAATCCAACATCCGTTCAATATAAAAACTCTCAGTAAACGAGGAAAAGACAGGGTAATTTCCTCAACTTGATAAAGAACATCTACAGAAATCTACAGCTAATGTCATATTTAATGGTGAAAAACTAAAACAATCCTTTAACAGAAAAAACAGGCAAGGATGTTTTTCCTCACCACTCCTTTTCAATATCATACTGGAAGTCCTAGCCAATGCAATAGTATACAAAATAAAATAAAAGGTATATAATTTGTGAGTCATGATATGTAAATGTAAATCATGATCCAATTAAAGTCTTGATCTAAAAAAACAAAATTATAAAGGACATTATGGGGACAATTAGAAACATTTAAATGTGGATCGTTTATAAAATAGTATCATCAAAATTAAATTTCTTGGTTATGATTATGGTATTTTGGTTGTGTAAGAGATATTTGCTGAAGTGTATAGAGTTAGAGTGTCTTAATAGCTAAATTTACTTTCAAAAGTTTTAACAACAGTAAGAAGTGTACTCAATAATATAGAAACATGAATTAACTTATTTTGTCTTTCAATGTGGGAAAGATTAGCAAAAATTATAATATTCATGCATGATGAAACTATATGAAGGCAAACTTACATGCTAATTATTGAAATAGACATTGATACCACTTTCTTGGAAGGCAACTTTGCTACATTTAAAAAAATTTCAAAATATTTGTATGCACTTTGACACTTTATTGTATCTTAATTTAGTCTATTAAGATAATTGGAAAATAATGCATAGACACACATAGGGATATCCCTTGAAGAGATATGTACAGTGAAAGTTAAAGAGAACAACCCAAATTTCCTGAATTGACTTCAGTCAGGGTTCCAGGGCTGGCCATGCCTATTAGTTTTGGCCAATCGGAACATTGTTTCTTTCTACCTGCCTTGATTAGTTCAGGGTTGAGCACATGACCCTGCTAGAATAAACCTGAGACTTTTTAAAACATTTTTATTTATCTTTAGAGGGGAAGGGAAGGAGGTAGGAGAGAAATATCAATGTATGGTTGCCTCCTGTGTGTCCCCTGCTGGGACCTGGCCTGCAACCCAGGCATGTGCCCTGACTGGGAATCGAACCGCAGTTGTTTGGTTCGAGGGCCCGTGCTCAATCCGCTGAGCTACACCAGCCAGGAACCTGAGACTTTTGATGGAGTGTTTGAGAGAGAAACATTTAGTCTTCTACTGGATTTGAACCTGGAAAAATATAACACAAGACTTGCAGGAATACATCATGGAGGGAACCCTTTTTGAGAATGAAGCCAATACATAGGAAAGTAAATTTAGGATACAGAGAGATGTCATTTATAAACTTGCTCATTTAGGTACCTGGCTCAATATATAATCAAAACTCTGGACTCTCTAAATTACTAAGTCTTTTCTCGTTTGTTCTAAATTCAATTTGAGTTGCATTTTCTGTTACTTGGAACAGAAATCGTTCTGACACACACAGTATTTTTAGACATGAAATTAGAAATGCGCCAACATAAAGGATATGTAAACACTCCTCAATGTTAAGAATGTGGACACATTATTTACATTGGTAGCCTGAAAGGAAAATTGTTATTAAGTATGGTTTTAAATGGGAATAATTATATACTGCCTTTATGGTGATTTGTCTAATTTCTGTTTCTCTACAGTTATTCTTGATTCCACTGTTCTTTCGGATGCAACATAAAAAACAGAGTCAGTCAGCATTCCCAGGATGCTCTCTTTGTGTGACAGATATCACCGACCTTGTCTGTATTACAGTGATTCCCTCTTCTGTTCCCCACTGAGTCACCTTCAGGCATGTATGGCAGCAGTATACATTGTGATTCACATTGTATGGAGTAAGGATGGTTCAGGGAAAACACGGTGAAAATAAAAACGTCTTAAGTGTGGAGAGAAAGGTGGGCATTGTAAATATTGGGACTCTCAAAATGATTTTTTTCGGTAGAGTTTCCAATGTCTTAAGTAGGTTTGTGCCGTGGGTATGCAATCCATTAAGTATAACTTCATTTCTTCCATCTGTTGGTCCTTAAACTCAGTTCTTCATCATCCTATGAAATCGTAACATTAAAAAAATAGAATAACATATGGGTTTGAAATTAAAGTCATGATTTTCAAATTGGGTTCCTTCTGATGGTGCTTTAGGCATTCCACAATGCTTTACTTTTTTTCCTTTGACTTAAAATGTGTTTTCTTTTTGTATTTTAGTGGGTTGAATGCTGTCCTCTCCTAAAATATGTCCACGTACTAACCCTCGATACCTGTAATGTGACCTTATTTGGGCAACAAGTCTCTGCAGATGTAATTAAGGGTCTGGAGATGAGATCATCCCTGATTAACAGGTTGGGACCTAAATCCAATGACTAGTATCTTCATAAGGGCACTTAGGCCCTTATGCCAGAGAAGGGGGGAGACACTTTGGCAAGGGAGGTTGAGCCTGGCATAACCTCATTACAAGGAACACTCAGAGCCACCAGAAGACGGAGGAGGCAGGAAGGATTCTCCCCTTGAACCTTTGGAGAGAGCACTGGCCTGCTGACACCATGGTGTTGGTCTTCTGGCCTGCACAACTGTCTGAGAATAAATTTCTATTGTTTCGAACCACCAACTTTGTGGTTATTTATTATGGCACCCACAGGAAACTAAGTGGGTCTTAGATCTCATTAAAATAAAAGCATCTACCTATACAGGGTCTGTCCGGGAGGTATCCAGCCATGTAATAGGAACAATAGAGGTATTTATAGAGGTATTAAGATACAAGAAACATCGTACATAGGACAATGACACCTCAGTCCCCTTCAAAGTAGGCACCTTGAGACCTCACACAGTTTTCCCAATTGCCATCAGCAGCCCCATCGTATTTTCCTGCATCTCATTGATGGTCTGAAATCTCTTCCCTTTCAAAAGTGATTTTAGTTTTAGGAAAAGCCAGAAGTCACAGGGTGCCAAATCTGGGCTGTATGGGGGCTGAGTTACCTGGGTGATTTGATGTTTCACCAGAAAATCCTGCAGGAGACGTGGTGCATGAGCGGGCACATTGTCATGAAGAAGCTGCCAATCACTAGTTGCCTATAGCTGCAGCCTTCTGAATCATCCAGATAGTTTCTGCAGAGGAATAATCAAGCATAGCACAAAATCTGACGCAGATTCATTGTTCTACTTGCTCAGTCATTTTGAATGTGATAGCCACACAGTACAATAGGCCCACACAATGGTGTTTACAGCCCCGCTGACTAGTACGGTGAAGTCATCATTCACGCATGCACATTCCAGTCCATTCTCCTCGTCTGCCAGATTACACAGATGTGGGGCAAATCATTCTCATTATATTAACAATGGCTGGACTTTTTCAGGACAGGCCTTGTATAATCTGCCAAATCTGAACTCACTAGAGATCACTAGTATGTTTTTCCTTTGGGGTTCCTATTTTTGTGCAGAACTTAGACGTCTGGATAAAGTTTATTTTACCCATTAGAGTTAATGATATACAATCCTAAGATTTCTTTCTTTCTTTTCTCTCTTTTTTTTTTTTGTTGTTGTTCAAGTACAGTTGTCTCCATTCCCCCGCTACTCTCCCCTGGCCCCCTAAGATTTCAATTATGGTATTAAAATACTGTTATTTTGCAATCAATCATCTCAGCGATCCAAATTGTTTAGTTAGGGCTATTTCAGATGCAAATACAACATACTTAGAAAGGAGGAAAATCATTTATTATTTCATAAAATATAAAAGTTCTGGAGTAGTATGATTAATTCAGGAACTCTTAACAGATACTTTCCAGACAAAATACTCATGTGTTCAAATCATAAGCTTTTTATTACCCAACAGTCTTCAGCTTAATTGAATAAAATGCTGAAATAGATGGAATTGAGCCTTTATATGACAAAATTTTATCTATATCCTTATTTTCTAATTGTCGATATCATGAAAATAGCTTTACTATTCTAAAGTATTGACTTAAAAACACGTACACTTGGCGCTTAAACAACACGGGGTTTAGGGAAGCCCCCCTCTGTGCAGTTGGAAGTTCACATATAATTTTCGACTCCCCCAAACTTAGCTATTTATAGCCTACTGTTGACTAGAAGCATTATAGACGACATAGTCAATTAATGTATATTTTTCACATCATATGTATCATATGCTGTATTCTTACAATAAAGTAAGCTAGAGAAGAGAAAAATATTAAGAACATGAGAAGGACTTTGGCCTTTGGCCTTGGCCTTGGCTGGGCGGCTCACTTGTTTGGAGTGTTGTCTCTCTCTCTCCCCCACATACTTCTCTCTCCCTCTCTCCCTCTCCCTTCTCACCCTCTCTCTCTTTCTCTAAAATCAATAACCACATCCTCAGGTGAGGATTTAAAAACAGAGCATGATAAGGAAGAGGAAGTACATTTATACACTTACTGTGTTTATTGAAAAAATCCATGTGTAGGTGAACTTGTGCAGTTCAAGCCCGTGTTGTTCCTGGGTCAATTGTCCTGTAAAATAATGCCATGATCGACGCTATGTCTGAGAGTTTTCTCTTTAGTTTAATTTCGGGGGATGTGGTGACAGTCCCGTTGAAGTAAAATGAAAAGGCGGTGATTTAAAATGAGTGAAACAATCCCGTGCGCTACACTTGTCTTATCCAGATGCCTGTGTCGGGTTTGATGCTGTGAGCAGAGTTGCCTCAGTGGAGAAGCATCTTGGCTAAAAGAAGAGCTTTCAGTCAGGGATGTATTTTCCCAGAGAAATCTAGAAATCCATTCTTTCACGTGCTGTTTAAACCCAGTATGTTTATCTGACTAATGTCTTAAACGGAATTTATTAATATTTGGTTTCTAAAACTTGCCCTACTGAAAATCGATTTTTTAAAAATGCACTGTGTATTTAAGTGTACATTTTTTGCTCTTTTCCTAACAGTGGAGGCAGAAATATATGTTAAAAACATCAGCATCTTGTCCCTTCCTATAACAGGTCTTACATTTCCATAGTTTTAGCAATGACCGATAAATATGGAGTAGATTCCCCGTGTTCCAATTGGTAATCACTTGGCATTGTTTGCATGTTTTCCTTGCTAGGTTGGCACTTTATTTTTAAATGCTGAGTGGGGAACTTCCTCCTTCAATATGAGATATTAGTTATGCACTTTCTCAAAGATTACATGTCTCACAATGGAAGAGCAAAGCTGTGGTTCCCAGTATCATTTAGAAGACATCGATTTCAAATTTTCGCCGAGGCTTTTATAGGTTTTTCTAACAACCACTTTAGAACAGTAGGTGGAGTTGACTAGATGGTACTATTAGCAAACAACCAAGACTGATGAAATGACTATTTTGAAACGCCTCTTTTCAACCAATTTAGAATCAAAGCTGTATTTCTGAGAAATTGCATAAGTGCCAGCTATTCCATGTTGTTTTCAAGTCAGCCTGAAATATCATTACGTGCATGAATTCCCTCTATAATTTTGTATACAACAAAACTAGAAGATTTGTGTTTCTCCTTTTTTTCGGGGTGGGGGCGGGGGGAGTAAACACTAAAATTGATGAAAACAAACAGACAACAGTTCCTTTCATATACTCCCGGTCTTTTACCCTCCCCCTTATTTAAGTAAGCATGTTTGGAATTGGGATTATAAAGGAGCCATCAGGAAAGACTTTCCCTGTTCTTTTTCAGTGAATAGCAGCACAGCGGGTGTGTATTTACCGATAGGTACTACAGAAGAGACAGCCAAAGTGGTTTTGCTCTAAAACAAGACAATCCAGGGACATCTCACCGTAACCTTATTTTTACACTGAGTTCTTGTTCTCTCTTTGTTTTTACCTCTCCCTCTCACCTTTTACAACAAAGTCTAAATCCTCTCGGAAGACACCACAATTATGTCAAGACACAGGAAAGACGTACATTGTTTTAGTTATCCCAAGAATAGCAATAAATTAACACTCCATATCGACAATTCTAACTTCTCCTTCTTCCCCAAATGATATTTGGGGGTTCCTTCTGGTAGACCCCAACGAGCCATCACTTTTCTGCCAAGCCCTGCACTGGGGCAGCTTGGTTTTTCATCTGAGCTCTCTGATCTAATCCGTTCTGTCTTCTTATATTGAAATTAACAAGGCATATACCCCGAGGCATAGGTCGTATCTACAACAGTGAGGCACAAATGAACTTGAACATGAGGTCAATCAAGTGCACAAAATACATCACACAGTTATTCCACATCTCATGCTGTGTCTATAATTGCCCCTTGTTCGGTCATTAGGGCTCCCTTACAAGTCATTATTTTGAGTCAGCAGAGCGACAGGGAGTATTCTTCCTGATGGCTAGTGTAGAGCTGAATTGATAACATAAATATCTCCCAGCACAGAAACACAAGGAGCAGGTATTTAGGTGAGAGCTAATAAAGTGTGCAGCTGTTCAGGCTCTTTATGAGTCCTGGCTAAAACAATAATCACAACTTTCAATATGGGTTCTCCTTCAGCAGCCCTGTGAGAGAGAAACTGGGCTTTTCTAAATGAATGGACATGGGCCCTTATGAGAATGCGCTTGTCTGCTCTTACCCTAGATTGCTTTTGCTTGGCCAAGGCCAATGTGATCCTGCTTACACGGGAATTTGGCCTTAGTCAGCAGTGTGTAAAAATGATTTCATTTTAAGGGACAAGCATCATTTGTTCATTTTGTTGTGGAGAGAGGTGGTATGAGTTTAATGCTGAAAGAATATACCCAGTTCGCGGCCTCAAGCACATTTTTAGAAATATTACCTTT
>PVKM010009912.1:0-21578 GCA_004027735.1 Carollia perspicillata | reverse complement strand
CAGATCACTTGGCATGATACTTCTCCGAACTTCTTTTGGGCATGAATTTTAAAAATCAGAAGATTTCATTTAAGAACCTGGATGCACGTATCAGCTTTCTACTACCACAACAGTGCTGCGTAACAAGCAAGCACGAAGCTTCAGTGGCAGTGCCAAAGTAAGTTTATTGCTCATGCGCCTGGGGTAAGTTGGGGGGAGCTACGTGGCTTCATGATCTTGGTGGGCTCACACATCTGGCTGTCAGCCAGGGCTGTTTGGCTTTTCACCCATCCTTGTCGCCCGTACACCTCCGGCTAGCTGTGATGAGTCCTCACGCTAATGGTGGAAGAGAACACAGCGAAACATGCAAGACCTCCTAAGGCACTGCGATCATTTGTGCATCATTCTGTTGGTCAAAGCGAGTGTCATAGGTGATCTCACAGCCAGAGCTTAGAGGCATTGTATAGCTGCACGACAAAGGGCAGAGACAAAAAAGAGGGGGCATTTTGGTTATCAGCCACGTTTTGCTTTAAATTCAGACCCTCTGACCATGTTAGAATCAGATGGCATGCATGGCAGTGACAGGTAAGGCCGGAGAGCCGCTTCCAGCTTCAGGGGACCATGCATTTGCCAGTTGGTGACAATGCTCGCCCACTCTTCATCTCTCTGAGATGAAGACTGATGTTCTTTTGTCGTTATCATTGTGCTTTGGTGGTAACTTTCTCAGGGAGGTGCTCGTCTGCTTCCAGGCCATTTCCAGGCAAGTGAGAGGCCATCCAAGTGTTTTTCACTAAGAGATCGTGTCATTCACTTACACTGTTTGCCTAGAGTCTGGCGTAATCTGAGTTAGGGACACCTGACCTAGATGACTTCTAATTCTGGAACATTCTTCAGGACTTTAGAAGGAAGCTAAAGCAAGGCATTGGGACTCTTGACAAAGCCTGACCAAGCTGTAAGTTCATGACAAACTCATAAAATTTCTAAAAATATTTCTACAAGAGCTGGAAAGAGCTGTTAGTTAGAACTTATGTAAACATAGTGCCACCACCACGATTGGTTTGCTCCGTATCGCTCACTTAACTCCCATAATCGACAAATCCCTGTATGCTGCATGGATGAAGGTTGTTAGGAACGGGGAGGCCAGTCAGCCCGACAGACTCAACAAACACTTTTCTTTCTAGATCACTCTGCATGATATTTCTCCAAGAAATGCTTTCAGCCGTGAATTTCCTCACAAATTCCTGAATCCTACCACACAACATTTCTATTTTTACTGTTACCCAGACTTAGAGAAAGATACGTTCCCAAGTGCTATTCAAGAATATCTCCCAGTTTTTCTTCCCTGTTCCCTTCAGGGCCTCGCTCCATTAGTTATTTATTCCTTGTAGTATTCAGCCTTCTTCTGTAGCCTTTCGAATATGTATGAGTATGTATGTGTGTATACATATATGCCTGCCAACCTATATACAATTCCTTGCATCATCCTTATTACTACAGATTGTGTCGTGTTTGCATTTTCTGTGAGATAGGGAAGAAGACAATTAGGGTAAAAGGATTCGCTGACAAGTTGCATTGGTTGAAGATGCAGGCTCTTGGACAATTCACCCATCTTCCTGCCTCTGTTTTCTCATCCGTATAATGGGAGATAATAGGGTTTGTATTGTAAATAGAGTAGAACCCAAATCATAGCGTTAATATTTTCTCTTGCTATTGTTGTTGCTTTTGGACCTGTTATTGTACAAATTGCGTAGAAATACACAGTTAACATGATTTGGGCGTGTGCTTTTAGCACCTTTTTACTCCTTTTTTTCTGTTTAGAACCTCCTCTCCACCCCCCACCCCCACCATTATCCTATTAAGGGATATTTTTTGTTGTTGTGCATATGTTAGGGAAATTTTACTTTTCTTAAGTGAATGTGCTTTAAAAGCTGTTTTTTTTTTCTTCAAAAATAGGTATTCCACCACATTACTAGGTTTTGGAAGGGGACTTGCCAGGAGTACCTCCGCTACCCTTCGGTACCCTTCCAGATTGAGGGAGACTGTTAAATGAACTAGGTCTTACTGTTCTCTAGGAAGGGCCTGCCTTGTGGTAACCTCGAAGTTCTCTTTTATGGTCATTTTTAAATACTATGCCCTGGTGAGTCCTATGTTTTGCTGAGGACATTATATTTTTCCTCAGAGCAGGAGTCTCCTGACCCTTCGTGGTCTTAGAGCCAATGCAGAGCCTTTGCTGGTGACTTGACCATCATCAGTGAGGCCATTTTAATGTGCTTTTTGGCAAGAACATGCG
This sequence comes from Carollia perspicillata, assembly GCA_004027735.1. Classification (NCBI taxonomy): domain Eukaryota; kingdom Metazoa; phylum Chordata; class Mammalia; order Chiroptera; family Phyllostomidae; genus Carollia; species Carollia perspicillata. Next base: position 19,309 of record PVKM010009912.1, on the reverse strand, counting down.
GAGAGGGATGTGTTATTGCTCCTTGCTTGGTGACTTCCTGGGGGTAAATATAAGTGTTGAATGCGGTTTATGTTTCCTTAATACATTCCAAAAGGCCTCTGTTATTATCTAGAGCAGCGTGTGTTCTGAAAATGAACTACAGTGTGTTATTTTACCAAAAAGAGAAAAAAATCCACAGTCACACGGACTTCGTGAAGTGTTGTAAATGGCTCCTCTCAGAGGAATTTGGTTACGAACCAAAGAACTCTGGCTACCAAGCCCGGGTGGAACTCACTAGAAAGGTGTGAGGTAGCTCCGAACACTGGAGGAAACCCGAACCACCAGGCCTTGGGAGGGAGAGGAAGCCCATAGCAGGGAAATAGCAGTGATGACCCTGGGACCGATTTTTTATTTTCCTGTCCATTGTTAGGAGGGAGAACCTGATTGGCCTGGACTTGGCCACATGTCCATGAGTTTGGGAGGGGCCGTAGCCCATACACTCTGACAGGAAATCCCAATGTAAGCAGCCATCTTGCTTCTCAAAGGAAAAGTGTTGAGGTGTTGATGGGGGACCAGAGAACAGGTATCTGCCAAGCACCTCCCTTTGGGGGCATTAGAGTGTGTACTTTAGCTGTGAATATTCTCTGCAGGAAAGAAGCCTATGCAACCATATGGAACCTGGTCGTTTTCATATTTATTGTTTTTATGTAATGTGTATTATCCTCAGGAGAGGCGAGTACACCTTTGAACACCCTCTGAAAATGTTGGCTAATGCCTTTTGGGCAACACACTTTAATATTTGGTTAGATTCTTCCTATGCTTTTTACACTACAATTTCCTAATCCTTTGATAGTATTATCCCCACGCCCACCAACTGTTTCTCGTATTTTAAAATGTCAACTACTGTAGGTGGCATGGGTGTTTGCTTGTGAATTATTTTAAATAGAACAGACATTTGTAAAGATGTCGTTTTGGAGCTGTTTATCTTCCTCTTCGCCTCTACGCCATTATCTTGGTCTATGACCCTTCTTCCATTTCTGAAGTCTCTGTCCTTTGCAACAACCTTTGTGTTCTCTGGCTCATCTCTGAGCACACCTCTCTCAGCTTTTAGGCCCTATCTGTATATGGCTCCCGACAAAGGCTTCTTTCTATGGCTTTCTGGTTTTCTAGTTGTTGTTGACCTTGAGCCCTTCCTTGTGTCTCAGTTGGACATGTCCTGTAAATCCTGCCACTCACCAGATGGCCCATGTCTGCCTGGCATCTCACTGCTGTCTCGTTCTTTTGTGCATGTGTCACTTAACTTATTGATTATTTAATCTCTCCTCTACCCAGGGTCTCTCAGTTATATGTTTTCCGGTTATTTCAGGGTTTGACTTGTAATAGCAAATGCTGAGTTGGCAGCAACTCCGGAAGGAGAGAGAAAAATGATTCACATAGATTTTAATAATAACTGTTTACCAAATATGAGGCTACCTAGTAGTCTGAGGATAACTCAGAACATAAGATTTCAGAAAATAGGTGAACGTGTGTCCTTGACTGACACTCGTTTAATGATTTCTTACATGTTCTGCTGTTACCATTAGGTAATCACCTAGCTGGTGAATGAGCGATGATTATCTTTTATTCAAGGGCGGGGTGGGGGTTGCATCCATCCATCCAACTGTTTTCAAAAGCTGTTCTTTCAGATTTCTTTTCTGTCAGTTTCCCACAGCCCATCTCCCATTCTGTTCTTGTCTTTCATTTCTTTTCCATTAAAACTGGAAACAGACACAGAGATTGGCTGCGTGCGATGGACACCTGTTCTTTTCTCTCCTCAAGGCCAAGATAGTTTATTACCATACCCACTGCCTTTTTTATTATTTAACAAAATTCCCAGTACTAAAAAAAAGAAAAGAAAAGGAAGAACAGAAAAGCCATTTCCACTTCGATTTCTGACAGTTGCCCAGTGACACTCTCTATTTATTACACAGTGACAGTGACAGAATTGAAGGAACTTTCTTTGGTCCTAGCCCCTGGCTTTATGCCATAAGCTCTATCTAATCTTTTCTAACAGACATCCAGGCTTTGTCTGCATCATATCAGCAGACACAGTGTTTCAGTGCCACTCTTTATATTCTCTCTGTGGACCCCCTTCCCTTGTGGTGCCTGGCTTCAGTTCAGGACAAGGGAAGGTTGTTTGAAGATAATGGGCAAGTGAGAAGTAGGTTTAGAGAATTTGACACTTCTGACTATGCTTTATGACCTCTTAAATAAATTTCACTTAGTTATGATTCTGAATATAAGAGACAACACACATTTTTTGGGCCCTTTCTGGGTTACAGCTATTGGACCAAGACTGTTGTAGTTATTTCATATTTAATCTTCACAACCAGCTGAAGAGATAGAGGTATCAGAGACCTAACTAGTGGTCCCACAGTATAGATTGCCTCGATTCCCCTTTTCTTTCTTTAGTAATAGGAACCTAGCTACAGCTGAACACATCCAGTGAAATACCACATTTCCCAGCTTCTCTTGCAGCTACTATGACTGTATGACTATTACCAATGACACAGGAGTGGAAGCAATATGTACAAATTCTGGGTCATAGCATTAATAGGAAAGTGATGTCTTTTCCTTTTTGCCACTTACTGCTTGACCAGCCACCACAAAACTTAGTGGGTTAAAACAACAACAACTTATTTTTACTCATAATTCTGTAGGTTGGCAATTGGAGATGCGATCGGCCAATAGGTCCTTCTGGCATTATCTGAACTTATACATCTGTGATTAGCTATCGGATTGACTGGGGGCTGACCATCAGCTAAAGCAGTAGGGATGGTTGCGCCACATGCCTTTCTTTATCCAGAGGACTACCCTGGGCTTGTCCACATAAGGGTAGTGTAAGGGTACCAAAAATGAAGTAGAGGAGTGCAGGGGCTATTGAGATCTAGATTCAGAATTCACGTGCCATTTTTGGTGCATTCCTTTGGTTAAAGTAAGTCATAAGGCATGTGTGGATTCAAGGGCTAGAGAAACGAACTACTTTATGGGAGATACTACAGAGTCACCTTGTGAAGAGGCATAGATTCAGGGAAGAGTGGAGAACAGTGGTCATTTTTATAGTGTATCTCACCTCCTCTGCCTTTGCTGACTTTCCCACTGGCTGGTACAAATATGAGGTCTGTAGGGAAAAAGTCCAGCCATTGCTAATATAATGAGAATGGTTTGTGTGACATCAGAGTACCCTGGCAGCCAAGGAGAGTGGACTGGAATATGCATGTGTGAACAGTGACAACTTCGCTGTCCCAATCAGTGGGGGCGATACAGACCATTGAGTGAACATGCGCACTGTATGGCTGTTGCATTCAAAATGAGTGAGTAGAACAATGAATCTGCATCGAATTTTGCATTAAGCTTGAACATTGTTCTGTGGAAACAATTTGGATGATTCAGAAGGTTGCAGCTCTGGGTAACAGGTGATTGGCAGCTTCATCACAACAATGCACCCACTCATGCCTCATGTCTGATGCAGAGTTTTTTGGTGAAAAATAAATCACCCACGTGACTCAACCCCCCTACAGCCCGTCTTTGGTGCCCTGCGACTTCTGGCTTTTCCCCAAACTAAAACTACCTTTCAAAGGGAAGAGATTTCAGACCATCAATGAGATTCAGGAAAATAAGACAGGGCAGCTGATGGTGATTGGGAGAACTCTGTGAGGTTCCCAGGTGCCTGCTTTGTATATTCAATAAATGTCTCTTTTTCATATTACATGGCTGGATACCTTCTGGACAGACCTCATAGATGACTACAAGATCTTAAGCAGCATTTTTGACTAAAATATGGAAGCTGGATTTTGATGATGGCCAAGTCACATGATAGCATGAACTATGTCCCTAGCACCGTGGAGCTGCTGTATTAGAATGTTATGCTCAGCATGTCATTTGAGAGCAAAACAAACTTTCATCTTGTTTGAGTCAATATTATTTTATTGTCTGTACTATAGCAACTGAACCAGAAACCCAACTATTACTATAGCCATTTTACAGATGCGGATGAGCTTTTGAGAGAAAAAGAAACTTGTCCAATGTCACCCAGGAAGTAGATAGATAGCCATGGCACCATTTGAACCCGGTGTCAGACTGCAGAGCCCATAAGCTTAAGCCATCTACTACATTTGAATATTTCAACGCTATTTACTTTTTACTTCTCAGGGAGTAAACCTTGGATGATCAGTTTTTCCATCTTTACTAGGAATTTGTGGATTCTCTCAGATGAGTGCCCTAAATTTAAGCTCTCCATCAGTCATATATAGTTCCATATATTTGTCTTGTGTAATTGAGGATAAAAGTATGTATGTGGGATTTCATCTATCTATCTAATCTTTAAGCATGCATCAGTGCTTTGGCCCACCAGCCTTTGTACTTCATCCCTTAGGAGTTTATGTTGTGTTACCAGGGCCAAAACTTGAATGATCAGCCAATCAAGGAGAAAGTAACACAAAAATATAAAACATCTGAGGCTGTCGTAATTGATATTTCAAGCTAAGGGTGATAGGAGACAGAAAGACTCTGTGTTTATCTATCTTTGGGGCAGGAATTTCAAAACATATATAAAACGATACAAACATGGCAGTCGACTGAGACATTATGGATATTCCTAGTCAGAAAAACTTGAATATGTGGAAATGAGATCATCCCTGGTTTATATCTGTGATAGCATATTCCACTACTGTAATTAGAGTGTGAAACTCATCATTTTGGGGGCTTGTCTAGGGATGTGTTGAAATTGGGACTAAAAGCTGTTTGCTCAGGTTTGATTTTTGTCTGGGTAACAGGTAAAGGAAATTAGCAGTCCTGAACAACTGTTCACCAGTACTTTGCTTCCTTATACCTCGGGCCATTGCGTATTTCCTTTGGTTTGCTCTGAAGACTTAAAACTAGATATTTCTATATTCATGTGAAGGTTTGTCTATGTCAAGTTATTAAAGGGAAAAAAGACTCGATGCTGCTCATGTAGAGAACTGAGAATCTTCTGCAATTTCTTTCAATCTTTTGTGTACATGATGAGCTAGAATAACCTCACCGAACTGAATTATCCTTCCATGGTATGGTTCAGTGAATACCATTATATTTCAGCACAGCTTGAGTGATTTTTAATGCCAAAAACATCAGCAAGAAATACAAATGTTACAAAAATATTGAAACAATACCATAAAGAAGCCCAGGATCATAAATACTTTACTTTGCAAGGGCTCAGAGGTCAAAATGGCAATACCATGGAAAATTAAAATGCTGCTTGTGTGAGTGCCTTTCAGAGGAAAACACACACCAGTATTTTACTATAAAGATGCACAAAACCATTTTCTTACTCTCTTTTAGGCTGATTATCAAAGAAAAAATTATTCTTTTCCGGGAGAATAAACTCATGAAGTTATTCATGTGCATGTTTCTTTATTTGGTTTTAATTACGACCTAATTAAAGGAGAATTACAGCCTGTGAAATAGAGAGATGACTTTTATATGAATTATGCCCTTAACTGCACAAAGGAACAGGGATGACATATAGAAAAAGAGTTGCGGGTTTGGGTTTGGACAGCTAAGATATCAAGCACTGTTGGTTGAGAACAAAGGGTTTGGATCTGGGAAATTTCCTTTCAGGAGAGTGCTCTCTGAGAGGCTGTGCTACCAGTGCACGTCAAGTGAGTCAGGAAAAGGAAAAAAAAAAAAACAGGCAACACCTTGCAAGCTCTGTGCACAGAGCCAGGTAAAGCTGTCCTTTATTCTCTGGCACTGTGATGTGTGCTGGCTTCTAATGGATCTGCCCACCATAGGTCAGATCCTCCCGTCTGTTTTTCTAGGTGGTGGGTCAGCTTCAATTGAAGTCACTGCATCCATGGAAAAAGAATCCAGCCCGATATTTCTAATAAAGAGAGGTGCCCCAGTTTCTTGAAGATCGGTCAACGCGGAAGGATGGCTCCGTATTACCGTCTGGGCATCTCATGTCTTTAGATCCTTTGGTATCCTTTCAAGCCTCTGTCTTTCCACCTCTTCATATATCTGTTAGGGTTTCTTGGTTTTCAGGTATGTGTCAGGTAGCTTGCTTGGTAGAACTGTAGTGTGTTCCACCGTTTTATTAGTTTCATTTGAAAAAATCAGAAAGTCTAAAAAACAGGCTTACCTGTAAAGGCAATTGATAGTACATAAAATTGCAGAGAAAACTGAATGAAAAAACAAGAGGCTTTTCAAAAAATGGTGCTGGGAGAAAAAAAAATGGTTCTGGAACAATAGAATATTTGTGTGTAAGGAAATGAACATGGGCCCAGATAGTCTATCTTACAGGCAAATTAACTGAAAATGTTTCCTAGACTTTGATGCAAAACCTAAAAGTATACCCAAAACCTTCTTATAGAAGAATACATACAAGAAAGTTTACGTGATCTTGGATTAGGTAAATATTTCTTAAAAAAAAAAAACAATAAAACACAATTAAAAAAAGATAAAATGGTCTCCATTCAAATAAAAGCTTCTGCTCTCTGAAAGCCGCTCTTAAGAGAATGATAATCTGTGGACTGAAAGAAATGTTTGCAAAACTGGTACCTGATCAAGACCTGTATTCAGACTGTCCGGAGAAGGCTCTGCGAGTAGAAGAGCCCACTTGGAAATATGGCAGAGGTCTTACACAGTCACTTCACCTAATAAGAGAGATAGATGGCAAAAAGGAAATGAAAAAAAAGTTCACTATTGTTTTTACTCGGGAAATGCACATTAAAAACACATAGTGATACTACATATTACTAAAATGGCTTAAAAAACAAATGTGACAAAAACCCTGTGCCGGCGAGGATGCAGAACAATTGGGCCTTTTGTACACGGCTCATGGGAATGCAAAGTGGTACCATCACTTTGGAAAATGGTTTATCACTTATGTAGTTACAAACATACTGTATTGCCCATCTCCAAAATACATACCTAAAAAACATTAAGACTTAACATCTACCTGCAAACTTTTATGAAATGTTTATAGTCGTTTTATCAAAATTTGACAAAATCTGGAAAAATCTGGTATCTGTAAACTGATGCATGAATAAACTGATTGTGGTGCACCCATATGATGGAAAACTACTGAGCAACACACACGATTGAACGCTGATACATGTAGGTATGAATGTAAACACATACGAATGAACGACAAGCAATAAGCTAAACGAAATAAGCCAGACTCAAAAGGCTGGAGAGTCTGTGATTATATTTATACTACATTCTGGAAAAGCAAGACTATGGGGACAGGAAACAGATGACTTGTCATTGGCTGGGGGTGGGGAAGGTGGGGAAAGGGGCACAAGGAAATTTGGGGAGCGGGTGGTAGAACCGTACTCCATTTTGATTGTTATGAGAATTATACAACTGTATATGCTTTTCAAACTCACGGAACCTTGCACTAAAAAGATCTAATTTACAATGTGTAAATTATAGCTCAATAAACAAAGTATATCAGATAATTTGTTGAATCAACAATAGTGTTAATCATCATGATAATAAAGGCTTGAATGTATTATAATTCGTATTTTCTCAGATCATTAGCAGATGTGAATTATACTCATTGAATACTTTATTCTGGGCCAATTTAATTTTTGTGTGTGTGTGCATGCGCGTGTGTGTTGGGGGGATGCGTGGAGGCATTGAGGTAGAGGAGAACATAATAGCAATCTCTTGCTCTCATCTTTCTATACGGTTGTGTTTTAAGTGTACAGAGATAGTTTAGGTAGCCACTTTAATTCTAAGAACCGGGGATCCATTCTCGTGTGTGTGCATGAACCCTGATTTCCTCTACAGCATCATCTATTTCTCTCCCTGGTCCTCTAGCAACTGATAACTCAGAGAGCCTTTAATGGATCTTACATTCCTCGTCTCTGTATCTGTTTCCTCATTCCAGGAATGCCAGTGCTCTACTTATCTGCCTGGTGAGCTGCTCATGTTTCAAGCTCTAAGTCAAGCCTTACGTTCCCATTGAAGCCTGCTGTCCCCTCAAGGCAGTGCTCCTGCACCTTTGTTCTAGACTGTTGCCCTTCCTTCATTCTTTCCCTCACAGTGCTGTCAGACCACTCTCCCATTCTGTGTTTAGCTTCCCTGGTAAACAGTGAATTACTGGACAGATCTGCTTCCTTTATAAAATTTTACACCTCCTCAGCTCCCAGTACAGTGCATAACATGTGGCAAGTTCCTGGTGTGTTTCTCTTAAGTGAACAACTGAATAAAAGCATACTTTCTTGGAAAAATATAAAATGCCCATTGTATTGCATATTTGTGCCTGTTTAGTGTTTGCCTCCAAATTGAATTGTAAATATGTAAATGCAGATTCATTATCTCAGCTGCATTCAAGAAGTACAGGATGCAATTTCTTAAAGAAGTATTCTTTGATTTTAAATACCGCCTAATCTTTGCATAAAACGAAAAGGCAAAAGAAAAGTGAAATTGCCACTTCTACATAGGCTTGAACTGCTGATGTCTGTTTATTTTGGAAACCTTGACTTTGCTTTAGTTTAGAATAATGGGGTTAGGACCATGCTGCGCAGAAGTGTTCCCAATTTTGCAGTGTTACAACTTAATTATTAGACTTTTGGATGGTACAGGCAGTCACTTGGCATCTTTATTAATTTGTGTGCAATAGGCAGAGCCTGGTAAAAGCAAGAGATATGGTTACTTATGGTCCCATGTGAAACATAAAGTTTATTAATTATGGTCATACTGTTATATTATGCTTGGGTACAATAAAGAGTTCAACATCTATTTTTGATTTGTGGCCAGGGCTCATAAGTGTACGAAGAGGTTGACAGCCCTTGACTGCTGGTCATTATTAATTTAATAAGCAGTCTTCAAAGCTCTCGCAGATACAAAGGATTCTGAAGTTACATGTGTAATATGCCACGTGTGCAAAATACTTAATTCTATGCACTTTGAATCCTAGATGACAGTTATTAAAATTGTATGCGGCAAATTAAAATTTAAGATTAAAATACAAGATCAAAAGAATCTTTTTTCTTCCCTCACCACTATTAAGGATCAGCTTGCTGAATAGAGAGGCTCGATGTTCAATGTCATGTCCTTTTCCTCCGGAGAGCCAGATGAGGGCTAATCAGAAGTGACGACACAGACATATCTTTCTGTATTTTTTTAAGTGGGAACACTTTTTTATTGCTTTTAAATATACAGTGTAATTATAGTCACAGGGCAGAAACTATGAGTCAAATAAGAGTATGGGAAGACATTTCTGGAGAAGGAAGTGTGATGGGAGAAAAGATAAAATTTGCATCAGTGACGTTCCTAGAACTTTGAACAGAGATGTCATTTCATTATATAACAGCCATCTGCAACATGAGTAAATGCAGACTCACATGCAAATTCACCAGCACCCGCACCTACACATGCTTTTAAAAAATACACTGGTAGTTCTTTTTTGTGAGCCCCTGTGAATGGTTGGAAGCATGTAAGATGGATTATGAGGAGTGATTGGAGCAATTAACAGCAAAGCTTGTGGTTCTGTGCTTGCGCCTCTAGATCTGACCACTCCTCACATAACATGAATGTTAGAATGGCCCAGGAGAGACGACTTCTTGGGAATGAGAGAAGAAATTTCAGTCTCTATCCAGTTGTCTCTTTGGCTGCTGCACAAGAAGGAGGCATGTACGAAAACCCCTTTCCTCCCCTGGAGAAATTTCAAGGACAGCATGAGTATACTCAGAGGGCAAAATATCTCCTAAAATTAGTCGTGTTTAAAGGTTATTGCTAGTCAATAACTTTTGTTTCATTTTTGGACCAGAAGAGGCAGTCAGGCCCCTGGCAGGGTGGCTCAGTTGATGAAACCATCATCCCGATGTGCCAAGGTTGTGGGTTTGATCTCTGGTCGGGGGACATGCAAGAATCAACCAATGAGTAAATAAGCAGTAAAGCAAGTTCATCTCTGTCTCTGTCCCTCTCTCCCCTCCTCTGGCTCTCTCTCGCTCTCTTTCTCTCCCTAAAACCAGTCAATAAATTGAAGAAAAGGTCTGTCATAATAACTAAGGCAACACTTCCCCTTCAATTGTGAAACCTTACTTTTTTGAATGTTCAGATAGTCAGGATGTCCGCACACTGGAGTTCTGGGAGGAGCACATCTTGTCCAGAGGTGGTGTTGTCTACAGTTTTTTTGCCAGGAGTCAGCAAACTATAGCTTATGGCCAAATCTGGCTTGTTGCCTAATTTTATATGGCCTGATATATAGTAATTTTTTTTACTTTATTAATGGTTGAAAACATAAAAATAAGATTAATATTTCATGATGTTAGAATTATATGAAACTTACATTTGAGTGTGGATACAGTCATGCTTATTCATTTATATATTTTCTATGGCTGCTTTTGTGTTATGAGAGCACAGTTGACTAGTTTGCATGAAAGACCATATTCTCATCATGTTCAGTTTTGTACAAATTACAATCATGCTGTTATAAATTGACAGCATTTCAAAATGCATATCACTATACACTGTCTTATGTATTTACTTTTTATTATCAGTGCATACTCGTTACATAACATTGAGAACAGTATATTTTGGGCAGTAGGCTGAGTATCTCAAAGGTGTTCACATCCTAATTTCTGGAACTTATCTCTTGCCTTTGATGGCAAAGGGGATTTCATGAATGAGATCAAACTAAGGATTTTGAGAGGGAGAGATTATTCTGGATTTTTCTGGGTGTGTCCAGTGTGATCACAGGCAGGAAATATGAAAAACTGGAGAAATTGATACCACAGAAGCAGAGCTGAAGTAATGCACGGCCCAAGCTAAGGCCTCCAGGAGCTGGAAGAAACAAGAAATAGATTCATTCCAAAGCTTCCAAAGGACCTGGGCTTGGCAATATTTTGATTTTAGCCTGTAAAGATTTATTTTAGACTTCTGACTCCCAGGACTATAAGAGAATGAATCTGTGCTGTTATAAGCCACTAAGTTTGTGGTAATTTGTGACAGCAGCTACGGGAAACTAACATGGGCTATCATACTTTTAAAGCACATTGGAGTGTGAATTATCTTAGTGAATTAGAGCCCCAGAATTGTGGTTATTATGCGGTGGTGAAATAAATGTGGTAAAAGACGACACTATGTGATGATATTACCAAAATGAGCACTCGTTACAATTTGCCCAGTGCGCAAGAAAGCAATGGTCAGGAAAATTAGAAAATATTACAAGACTATCTCATTTCCAGCAGAAATTCTTCACAACAATGAAGACTAAACAGGAAGCTGCACACAGTAAACTTTAGAATGGCTTATTTGTTAACTAAGCAAGAAAAGTGACTTACTGATAGTGAGTTAATTAAATCACGTCTGATGGAAACAGTTGAAGAAATGTATTTAGAGAAAATAAACTTCCCTAAGTCTATGAGCTTTTCAGAGAGAACTGTTGCTTAAAGAGTTGAGGTCATTTGGCAAAACATCAACAGTCAACTATAAAGCAAGGCAAACAATTTTGTGTGGATTTCTTTGGTTATTGGTGAGTTCACAAGTCTTACCTTACTTCTCCTTTATCTGAGAAGTAACACTGAGTTTGAAGTCACTGGAGAATCAGTTGATATGGCTACTTACAGGCGAGCCTTTTTGAAAAGACTTGAAGCAGATGCTAACTTAATACTACCCAAAGTGGAATCTGCTAAGACGCGTTAATAACCGAAGGTGGTAAACATACGTGTTGAGCAGGAATAGATTTAGTTGGACAAATTTTAAAAACGTTTTAAAAAAGTTTTAAATATGAAGTGTTTAAACAGTATGGTTATTCATTGTATTATGCATTGGCAGGTACTTTGCAAAAAGCATTGGAATCTTTCATGAGTTATCAAGCTAGTAGTCTCCATGGTGAACTTCATTGACTCTCGTGGACTTAGCCATCATCAGCTTTGTGAATTTTTGTCAAAAAGGGAAGTTTGACATCATAACTTGCCCTACACTCAGGAGTCTGAATACTTTGCAGGGATCAAGTTTTACTGCACCTGTTTGAGCTCAGGCCTGAGATTAAATTTTCCCAGACAAGAAGAACCATCTTCAACAGTCATGGGACACTGCACATTTTGGAAATTAATTTGTTTTTGCTGAGGACTTGATAACATGTAATACACTGAAGCTAAAATTACCAAGCGAATAGCACATATATGAAATTATTCTACAATAATGCTATTTTGATGACAACTAATGTTGCTTGAATCACAAGTAATGTCAAACTTCTTATGCCTTTTCTGCACTATTAGGAGTTTAAATAAGAAAGATCTTTAATCACACACATTTAAAATAGCTATAGTTTTGAAGCTCAAGCTATAGATCTAGTAGTATTTTTTAGACCTTAGTGCAAGTGAAAAGGAAATTTCCATGTTTTAAAATCCATTTTACTGTATAACCAAGGAGCTTTCACTTAACCTTCAATTGGAAGTGATTAATTTACATTGTAATGACATGCCAAAAGACAAATACCAAGAGAGAATCTAATGAAATTTATAAATGTCTTCCAAATAATGAATATCCTCAATTAAAATTATATGCTCATGAATTGGTGTTAGTACTTGACAATACCTATCTGTGTGAAAAGACATTTTTGAAGATGAAATTGGTATAATCTCATTACAGATCAGCATTAACAGATGAACATTTGAAACTGATTTTTATTATAGGGAATACTTGTCATATTAACTTCATCTCTCTCTCTTCATCTCATTTATCTATCTATGCTAAATCATTTGCACATATATTGCACACATCAAACCACTTTATGTCCAAATGTTGTTATGTACACATTCCCAAAAATAAATAATTCTTATGTATACCTAAGAAAACAAGCAATAATTCTTTAATATCCCCAAAATATAGTTCATAGTCAAATTTCCTTTCTGGTTTTATTTAATCTAGACTAGCTTCTCACCTTTCTTTCCTTTTTTCTTTTAAATAGTACTGACTCGTGAAGAGATCTGGCCAGTTGTCAGGCAAAGATTCTCCCTTCTCTACCCATCCCTCTGTTTTGCCATGGCGTGAACTTGTCTGTGCCTCCGTCTTTCTTAAAAAATTCATGAAGGTTAAATGATACTCTGAGGGTGGGTCTCCAATTGAATTGTCTTTATAAGAGGAGGAAGGGACCCCAGGATGTGCAGGCACAGGAAAAGGCCATGCGGGGACACAGGGAGAAGATGGGCTTCTGCCGGCCAAGGAGACATCTCACCGGAAACCAGTCCTGCTGGCACCTTGATCTTGGACTTAAATCCTGAACCGTGTGAAATACACTTCTGTTGTTGAAGCCACTCCGTCGATGGTATTTTGTTATGGCAGCCCGAGCAGACTGAGACATAGAGTCTATGCTTCTTTACACTTTGCAATCCACATGCCATTTTCTTTTCTCCCTGCCCCTTCCACTACTCATTCCTTCTGAGTTTACCATTGTCTTCACAGAAGTCCTTATAGCAAACTCGCTTTCTCTCTCTCGTTCTTGACTGACGATTCTTTTATTTTTCCTCATTCTAGAATAATAGTTTACCTGGTAGTGATTTAACAATTTCTTTTTATTTCAATGGATTCTGCACTCCATTGTTGCTACTAAAATTTTATTAAAAAAGGTAATCGTCTCTTTTTAAAGGTTATCTGTTTCTTTCTACCCAGCTATTTTTAAGATTTGTTCTTTATCTTTATATTCAGTGTATCCAGGTGTGGGTTTTGTTTTACTCTTCCTCCATTGTATTCTGTATGTTTCCCAAGGCAAAGGATTCTTGCACTTCATTGTGGAGAATTCTCAGTTGTAATATTCAGTATATCACCTTTCCACGTTCTTTGGGTTCTCTCCTTTGTATATGGCTACTAAATAGTATGTACTTGGCCTCATTGTATCCTGGATGTCTCTTGACTGCTCTTCCAAGTGTTCTTCTATTCATGTATTCTCACTTCTGGGTAATTTCTTTACATGCACAGTTTTCTAAATCTCCTTTTAGTGACTTTATTTTGTCTATTTCCAAAGAGCTTAAATTGTTTCTTTTTCAGTTTTGCCAGGTTTTTAAAATTACGTCTCTTTTATTAGAACTTATGCCTTCAGTTTTCTTTTTTCAGGAATATAATAGTTGGAAAATACTTAACTCTGATAACTTCATCATCTGAAGGTGTGTGTGTGTGTGTGTGTGTGTGTGTGTGTGTGTGTGTGTGTGTGTTGGGTCTACTGACTTACCACCTGGTCTATTGTTGACTTGAGTGGTCTGCAACTTTGTGCTTTGTGGCCTGATTGTCAGAAGACCTTTATCTGTACTAATTCATCTTTTAAAGAGGTTTGCACTTGCTTTTGCCAAGAACTTTTAATTGTTATCGTTGCCTCTTTAATCTTAAGTTTTCAGCTTGGGAGGGTCCAGATCAAATAAGCAATTTAAATCTGAATGTCTGGCCTGTGAATTTTCAAGGAAGACTTTAAAAAAAAAAGAAAAGAATTCAAGCCTACATTTTCTTCTTGCCTCCCTATATGAGGTGTTAGATAGCAACTCATTTAATAGCATTTTCCTGATTTAATAGCCGCTCAAGTGTCCTGCCTTCCTCTAAGACTCCATGCGATAGCACCTCTTCCTTTTCTATATTCCTATGATCCTTAAGTCCTGAGTCCCTTAGTTATGACAGCAATAACCCTCTGTGTGGCTTCTGTAGAGTCAGCTCACATGGCAGCCCCTGGCTTTCTGGATTGCTTTAGTTTTTGTTTCTTGGGAGACCCAATTTCTCACACAAAACACATGCATATTGGTATGCTTTTAAAGCATATGCTTTTAAAGGATTGCTTGTTATTTCATAAAATGTCTTATACTTGGTAGCAGAAGGTTTTCAGTTAATAGCACTGCAGAAATGGAGGTCCACACGGGTTGTTATACAAATCCCGGATTGAATGGGCTACCATGCAGCAAGCAAGTTCACCGTCAGAAGAAGTGTATGCACCGGGCTAAGGACCACGTCATTAGAAAAAGTTAGAGGGCTGAGCAAGATCATTTCAATTCTGAGATTCTTTGACAGAAATAATTTCTACTAAATAATTTATGTAGTGACCCAGGTCAGTGATTTGCTGACCTTTGCCTCTGTTCTAGAAGCTTGTGATTATTGCTGCGTTACAACAAACTTGTGTTGAAATTTCTGAGAGTTAATAAGAGAGTCATAGTCTTCATTTTCAAGCTTCTTGAACCACTTCTACAATTACCAATCCAGGACGTTTTCTCTGGCATGATTGAGCTGGAACAGTGCATTTGATTCTGGTAGCTTTGACACTATCTTTACAATAACTGAGTATATATGCCATTAGCAGAAAAAGATTTGATTTCTAGAATTTTCCTTTCAAGCTACCTTTGAGATATTTGTTTTTTTCCTTTTTGACACTTTACAAAGGCTCCCCGGATAAAACAAAATATTAGAGCAGATGGATTATTTTGTCCTTAGCCAAATGCTTGAGGTTATTAATTTTTCTTTGTATAAGAATGTTTTTACATCCTTGCAAGCAGGACTTAAGCTTACTTTCAGTGGTAGGTAAGGCTTTAAACACCATGGCTTAACTGCTTTATATTATTGTAAGGACTGTAGAAATGGATGGATTATCATCAAGAAAATAAAAACAGTTTTCAGAAGTACTTTGCTTGGCAAATTGAGCCTTTTAAAGCATACCCCCTCCTCAAACACCAAGTATTATGTGGTTTAAGCTCCTGTAATTTCTGCAAAGAGCTTAAAAGACTGAGTGACTAGCATGAAAAAGCAATAGAGCATTAATTGAAATGATTTGAAACAATTGAGTTCTACATTTGTTAAGAACATAATAAAGGATGTTATCAAAGTTTCACATGTGGATACACCATTCCCAAAGCTGCTTATGAAAATAATAGACTTTGATGCTAAGAGTGAAAAAAAGTGTGTGCTCTAAAAAATCATTAGGAAACTTCCCATAAAAACGAACCATAGATATTTCTTTCTGACAGGATGCAGTTATCAGTTGGCAGATTTGCATATCATTGAAGCAAAATTGTGAAGATACAGGGCACTGTAGATTGAATACAGAAAATTCTATTTCCTAACAGAAGTCAGAAATAGAAATGAGATCAAATGAGATCAAAGAGGGCAACTGGGAGAAGGAAAACGGAGGAAAAAAATGTTTTTCTTTTATCTGAAGAGTGAGTCTAGGCAGCAGAATGGAGACGAGTGTCAGGAAAAACAACAAGAAATCAGAATCAAAGGCCCATTATCTGTCTACTCTTTGTTAAGTGATCACCATGCCAGCATTTTTTAACTCAGAAATGTAGTTGTCACAACACCCAATTGATAACTATTTTGTGAAAACTGTTATTTCAGTGGTTGATAAATTTACCTGTTTTTTTAAAAACGAGGAAAAGCTTTAAGATACAAATCAGTACTTTTTTTGTTGGACAATTATGCAGAATTTGGTAATCTCTTAAAAGCTTATTGAAAGATTTTGCTACTGTCTTGTGAATACTAAGTAATAAACATCTATTTCTGAGCGTAATCATAGTCTACATAATGTATATATTTTAAAACAAAAAGCAGTTTCTACATGTTATCATTGGCTTCCTTATAGAATGTTGTCTCTAGGTTATCACACATGAATGACTAAATTCTATGGTATATTACTCCTCTTTGTGATAAAAGAATAAGCTTGTTCACCTTTTAAATAATGTGACAAGTAAGGAAGGTATTCATCCATTCAACGAGCAATTGTTGAATGATTACCTCTTTGTTCGCAGCAATGGAAATACAGCAGTGAATAAAACAAAGCCCAGGCACTCATGGAGCTTATGATCAAATGTATTGGGTGGGGGTTTGGAGGGAAGAGAGTAAACAAAGAATACATAGATGTCAGCTGGTGATGAATGCTAGGGGGACAAATAAAGAACAGTAAAGGAATTTCAGACAGAATGTGGTCATGATTTTATATAGATGGTCAGAGACATCCTAGCTGATCAAATATTTCAGCAACACTGTGAAGGTCACTTTGAGGACTTATTTTACTTGTGCACTTGATGGGGCCACGGGGTGCCTAGATAGTTGGTCAAACGTTATTCTGGTGTTTCTAGGAGGGTGTTTCGAGTGAGATTAATGTTTGACTTGGTAGACTGAGTTAAGCAGATGGCCCTCCCTAATGTGGGTGGGCCTTGTCAAGTCAGTGGAAGGGCTGAATAGAGCAAAAAGGCGGACCCCCCTGTGAGTAAAAGGAAAGTCCCGCTGACTGGCGTTCCTGCTGCGATAGGGCCTTTCCTCTCTTCGGACTCAAACCGAAACATTGGCTCTTCCTGGGTCTTGAACTGGGAATCTGTATGTATTCTGTGTACATCCTGTCGGTTCCATTTCTTCAGAGAGGCTGACCAACACGGACTGCGAGCAGATGAGACATTCGGATCTGGACAAGTAGAGAGCTCCAGGGACGGGGAGAGGAGAATGCTGGGACCCTGTTCATTGGGTGGCAAAGAAGAGATGGCAGGTCGTGGAGGCGGCCAAGGCGGTTTACCCAATGAAGCAGCAGGAGTTAAGTTTAGAGAAGTAGGGAGAGTAGGCTTGTCAAATCTTGTGTTGTGAGGAGACCGGACTTTATGCAGAGTCTAGTGAGAAAGCATTAGATTCTGAGTAAAAGATGATATATTCTATGCATTAAGAAGAGTAACTTAATAATAAAATAGTAAAGGTATCAGAGGTCCAACTCAGCACTAAAATATTGACATAGCGTTTCATTATTTTCATGGAACTATAGCTACCTACTATTAAGTGCATTTGAAAGTTTGATATTCTGCCAAAACAGTTGCTTTTGTAAAAGCTGAGGTCCATTTGACAAAAAGGATGCCAGGCAAATCTTGACAGTGGTTTGCCCTAGAGGCTCAGGTGGGTTATGTGTAACCCCGGCATCCTTTTATTTATTTTAATTGCAACTGAGACATTCAGGACATTTCTGCCAACGAAAATATTAATGACCATCCTAGTAACGGTTACCTGGAAGCAATACACATGCCCACGGAAACTTATTACTTTATAAAAAGTTCATCTTTAAGTGTCTTCCGGACACAATGGAACATTTAGGGTCTTGGCATGTCTCAAGACTATAGCAGGAGGATAGTAAATGGACTTAGAAAATGCAAAACGGCTACATTTCAGATGGTTGCCAGAAGTCATCTGTTACATGCTGACTGCACCCATAAAATACCTCCATTTTGTATATTTCCCGAGGGAATGCCTCCCTTCCACGTACAAATAAGGAAAGTTGTAACAGATGATCGGGCCAGGTGGTAAATATGAGAAGGATGGGACTCTTTATCATACAGATGTTTTCTTGTCTTGTCCAGTCAGAGGGCGCGGCCAACAGAATTCCTGTCTCTGACTCCTATGTGGTAATGTTTCTAGACCTTGTTGGCTTTCTTTGTTAATGCCAGTTTGGGCCTAAAATATTCAGTTGGTTCATTCTTCTAAACTCACAAAATTGCACAAGCTCTCTGTGTGATGCAGCCAGTGGGGTGGTTGGACCGATTTGGTTATGTTGATGTGAAATTGTTTAGGCACAAAATCAACTGACCCCCATGCTATGGAGAATATGAGGAACAACCAAAACCCTAGAAAGATTGTGTTCACATCAACTGACGGCTTGGACATCTCAAATTGCAATTGGAGGGGAAAGTTTAGACTATTTTCTTCATTTCCATCACCACACATATATAAACAAAGATGTCTGACATATCTCTCTGTTCCCTTGTAAAACTACGTATTTGCATTGTATTTAACTTCGCACAGATTGTCTAGAAATAATGTTCGAATCTTGTAATTTTGATTAATTCTAATTTATTTCCTACAAAGGAAAATAACTAACATATAGAAAATTCATACCATAATGTGCATTCCTCTGCTATGATAAACCCCCCGTGAATGTAGTTGGGACACTACCTGATGCCACATACGTTGTGAGACAGGGGACACAGCTATTTTCTGTTATCTTTAAAAGCCTGCCTCTAGGAAGCCAGTTGCAGAGAGGTTCAGGTTTGAAGGAGGAGGTGAGAATCCCTGGAAAGCACATTTTGGGCTTTGTAGAGAGTCATATTCTTACACAGGACTTAAATCTCAAGTCTGCAATAGGTGATATGTGACTTAAGACCCTTAAGGGAGATGACTTGTCACTGAATGTCAAGTGCCACTCTTCCACGGAACTACCAGGTGGAGAGGAATGACAGAATACTCTGCTGTTTTTGTTCAGAAGGATCCTGAGTGAGCAGTTGTTCCGAAGCAGAGTGCTGGATTTAGGGCTGGTTGCTGCCACTTCTTTGGAGTTTTACTGAAACCATGCCTCATG
>PVKM010009911.1:0-35923 GCA_004027735.1 Carollia perspicillata | reverse complement strand
CTTCTACAAGTATACGTAGCTTACAGGACAGGGAGAATCGTTGCCTTTGTTAATTTTATAGGAACATAGATGAGAAATGGCTACAGGAATGTTATTCAGTGCAAGCCACATTATTCTTCTGAATGAGGTCGCCTAATGTGCTGTATGTTTTTTTTTCCCATCTATTCTCCAGCTGCCCGGTGTCGCCATCCTCTCCAGCGCCCTCCAGCCCCACCCTGTGTGGTGGGCTGCGCATATGGACTGACCGTACTCCTCCTCTGGCAAAGATAACAGAAACTGACATCTTTTCTGAATTCTGGTTTTAGAGAGAGTGATTATTTTTGCAGCTGCTTTTTTGCTGTTTACTGCAAAAGTGTTTATTTCTCATGTGCTCACTTTTAAACCACGTGGTGGTCTCCAACTATGGCAATAGATGGGTTTCCCTGCAGTCATTTCTCTGTTCATATTTTAATGGATTTTTGATAGTTATAGTCAAAATTTGTCATTTAACTATTTTTTTAGTATCTTAAATATTTTAAAAAATATTGCCTGGCTAGTGTACCTCAGTGGATTGAGCGCGGGCCTGTGAACCAAACAACCACGGTTCGATTCCCAGTCAGGGCACATGCCTGGGTTGCAGGCCAGTTCCCAGCAGGGGATCCACGGGAGGCAACCATACACTGATATTTCTCTCCTTCCCTCCTTCCCTTACCCTCTGAAAGATAAATAAATAAAATCTTAAAAATATATATATATTTTCATGATTCTTATCCAATAGGTACCCAATACAGTCCTGAACTCTGAGCCTTTCCAGGTCATTAAAAAGGAGGAGTCCAATGAATGGCCTTGTTCTTTTTCCTGATAAAGCAACAACAAAAAAGAATTGTTATATACAGTATGCATAATCTTTAGTGTTACAGGAGGGGTAATTGTTTTTGTAGTGCTGGGTCTGTTTATTATAATTTAAATAAAGAAATTATAAAATTTAAGAAATCTTAATGTTTAATAGAAGATCTGTGGGGTTTGTTATCTATCACCTTAGCAGTCAGATCTTGGCTAACTCATTTCAAGATGCCTACTTCCCCAAGAAATGCAGCTAATTCAGCCAAATGCCTTTTGATCAGTTGTAGACAGAGCTTTTGAAAGTGTATAATCTTAGAAGGTTGGGAGTTAGATAGATGGTGACAGTGATCACATTTAATTCTCTTCATTTTATTTAAATGTAAACTTAGACACTTACTGCAAGGTGAATTCTCAAATTTTAGTGTGCCTCAGAATCACCTGGAAGCCTTGCTCACACACAGGTTGCTGGACCCTACTCCTTGCATGTTTAGTTCAGGCCTGGATGGTCTTAGAGAATACTTATTTATACCAAGCTCCCAAGTGATGCTGATGTAGTTGGTCACTGGGCTACTCTGTGAGAGCCACTGGATTATTATCCCAAGGGACCAATAGTCAGAAATGTTTATCTCCTCACTTCTAAAGCTGTGGTTGGCCATGCTACTGAGTGTCCTTTGATGAGGAGAGTTTAATTCCAAGAATGATAAATAACGGCCCAGAAGTTCTTCTCAGCTGCATCCACTCCATCTTGGAAACTAAAAGGCCATGATAAGGAGATTATTCTACAATCTTCAAGTTGTGTATTTTAAGGCTTTATGTACCTTCTTTATAAGTGAATTACAAATAAATGTATTAAAGTTAATAATCAATGTGAAAAGTCAGGAAGCACAAAACTTGAAAAAATTTGAAAAATTGCCTTAAAAACAGATATATACACTCTCTTGAAAAGCTCCTCTAGAGTTTCTAAGCAAAGCCACTTGACTCATGAAGAATTAGGAGCAATACTAGACAAATTCTGTCTAAACTCCAAATATGTTTAAATTACCTATATCTACAAATGAAAACTTTTCACTTTGACAATAACTGGTTGCAAGCTTGCTGCCTCACCTTGCATCTTTCTGCTTGTAGTGTCCACACTCACCTTTACCTCCTCTCTGCTCAGCTCTAGTCAGGAGACTCCTTCCAGCCCCGGTGCCTCATCACCACCACCATTTTGTTCATCAGTTTCATTTTTTAGGGATGCTCTTCCTCATTCGCTCTGCCTATTTAAACCCTCCCAAATGTTCAAAGCCTGGAAAGACAGCTGCCTCTTCTCTTCAGCTGTCCTTACTGATTTGTATTCAGATGTCATTCCTTCCCTATATGCTCACAGCAATAATTAATCTTCTTTGCACCAAAGTTCAGCACTGGAACATCAGTCTCCCTGCTTTCTTCCCACATTTCAGGGAACACCTCTTCTGTTGGTATAGTAGGGGAACATGACAGCAACTCAATAAGAACTTATTTATGAGTAGTATTTGAGTTTTTAAAAAGTTAGTATGACTTCTAGCTAATAGTCTTCAATCCTGCACATGGACCAAGGTCTCGTTGTTAGGAGCACTGGTTTGAGAGTCAGATTGCCTGAGTTGGGGTTTCAGTTTCACCACTGAAAAGCTGGCAAGTTAGTGTTGCTGTATCTTAGATTCTTCCCTCACAAAACAGGGATGATGATAATCATATGTGTGGCATATGGTGGTTGTGACTGTTAAACGAATTAATAAGGCCGTGAGAACAGAGCCATACCCATACATACCCATGCAGGCACTCAGCAAATTTGAATTATCATGATTACTATCAATGAAAACATTTATTGTCACCCCTAAATAGCAAACAAACAAATCGCAGTCTTAAATGCTGGGGTAACACAGTAATAATAAACTTGAACTCTGTCAGTGAGCTAGGCATGTTAAAGTGAGATAAGCATGATTTCTATTGGCTTGGATAAATTAAAACATGCTATAAAACAATATGGACCTTTTAGTAGGCATTTTTGCAAAGCCAGCATCAGTGATCAGAAAATCCATAAAAATCACCCAATTCCTTCAGAAAGAGAGAGAGAAAAGATTTCTGGCTAATTTAAGGGCCTTGCAAGTCTGAAGTACATCATGGTAGTTCATCTGGTGTTCACTGAGACTAGCAAATATTATAGGAGAGTGTATCACAGAAAAGGAAAAATGAAGCCCTGAGTAAATATGTAAGCATTGTAAACATTGAAACAAGAATGATAGGATAAACATTGTACCCTTAGAAAATAAAAGCTTATTGTAAATGTTTACGAAATAACTTTTAAATGTACCATAACTATGACTTTTGTCAAATACATACTCATTACATTATTTTTGCTATCACTGTAGTTTATCATGCATACTTTTCTGTATGAAGCAATCACATAACTGAAAAAATATTAAAGTACCCTCATATGAGTATAATGTTTTAGTTAAAAAAATAGTTTAACTAACAAGTAGCCATGCTCTATAGGAATTTACAATACAAGATGAGAAATGCTGATGTTATTATAGAATAAATACAGTATCTATAGAAAGCAAAGGAAGGGAAGGGAAGAATCATTACCATAATTCCACTTCAAGGGAGAAGTCTTCGAAGGTGAACAGAGAGTGGTCGAGCACAGAGTTAGCTAAGTCCCTCCTCCTCCCAGTACGATGAGAGACCCAGAGTGGGCACAGAAACCGACTGCAGTTAGTGGATGAAATGGTTTCTGACCCTATCCTCTGTTCAGATTATTACCTTTGTTTAGAATTCCCCACTCTTTTTAATCTTCTACCTGCCTGGACATACCTTAAAAAAAATAAGTCTAATTAAGTCTATGCATATAAATAAAAGTTTTAAATAGAAAATACTAATCTACAGTATTAGAAATCAGAATAATGGTGAATTGGGGGTGGGGAGTTATTGAAATGAGCAGGCAGGTATTTCTGGATCGTAGTTATATTCTGCTTCCTAGTCTGTGCTTGTTATACTGGTTTTCACTTTGCTGTATACATCCATTGAGTTGTACAAGTATATCTTCTCTTTACATATGTTTTATTTAATAATATTTACATATTTTAAATGTCAACTCACATCCCCTCCTCTGTAAAACTTTTCCTGCAATACCATTTCCATCTTAGGTAATCTAGCCTTCCTGAATCTACAATATTATAGTTAGTTAAAAGCAAGTGACCATATATTTTTCTTGTATTATCACAGCAACTGGAACAGGACTCTTACTAACTTATTATTAATAAATTATCAATGACAGAATTAATAACTGAATGAAAAACACATGATTACATAAAATTCACATGATTAAAATATGAGTGCCAAGGAGAGTAAGACATAAAAATATTGTTACCAATCAAGAACTTGAATAAGATGTTAAGGACAGTTCTTAACTTGGACAGAAATAACTGGTTAAGCATGTAGATACTGGTTACCACTATGTCATACTCCATAAATTTTAAATTAATATTGAAGTGGAAACTTATGTAGGCTCTTGCCTATAACTTAGTATACACATAAATATTTATCTTATTCCTATATTTTTATTAAAAGGGACTGTCAGTCAAGGACATGTATTTAAACCATTTGTAGTAATTTAAAATTAGAAACTTCCTGATAATAATAACCTTCGATTTATTTACTCATTAAATACTTATTGAACCTCTTCTATTTCATAGGAGATACAAAAATAAATAAGTTCCTTTTCTCAAGGTACTTACTAGTTACTGAGAAGACAGAAAGGTATAAAAGGCCTGTGTCGAAAACATCCAGCCATTGTTAATATAATGCGAATGGCTTACACAACATCGATGTAACCTGGCAGCCAAGGAGAGTGGACTGGAATGTGCATGTGTGAACAATGATGACTTCACTGTACTAGTCAGTGCGGGTGGTAGATGCCACTGAGTGAGCATGTGTATTGTGTGATCACCACATTCAAAATGACTGAGGGAGTCAAGCAAAGAATCTGCATCGAATTTTGCATTAAGCTTGAATATTCCTCCATGGAAATTATTCAGATGATTCAGAAGGCTTTCGGGGACAGGGCAAAGAGTGTAGTACAAATACAAGTGTGACACAATCACTTCAAAGCTGGACAAGAGTCTGTTGAAAGTAATTCACATTCTGAAGAGCCTGCAACAAGCAGGACACCTGATAATATTGAACATGTACAGGCTGCAATCAACAAAGATCAGCAACTGGAACTGTGAGAACTAGCAGCTGATCTGGGGATTCTGAAAACTACTGTGTCTGAGATTTTGATGCAGGATCTTGGCATGGAATGTGTCCTGGCAAAATTCATTCCATGGCTTCTGTTACCAGAGCAGAAGGAGTATCATGCTGCAGTTGCTGATGACTTGATTCAAACCAAACTCTGTGAGGTCCTGAGGTGCCTGCTCTGAAGGGGACTGAGGTATCATCATCATACGTAAAATGTTTCTTATATCTAGTATCTCCTTCAATAAATGTCTCTACTTTTTATAGTAAATGGATGGATACTTTCTGGACATGCCTCATATGTAATAAGTATTATATTAAAGATTAACACAGAGTGCTGGGAAAAGTTGTGGAAGCCATACTCCAAATAAATAAGAAGTCCAGACTTGCAATTTTTTATAGTTTCAAACTAAGCAGATCTCTTAACTGTGAAGATTTTCTTAGCGTGAAGATTTTTCTTAGCGTGATATTATATATTCCAAGTTTATGAGACTATAGAGCTGATGGGGGAAAAGCACAGATGGGGTCTGAGGATGTAGTATAGTCAGAGTTACCTGATGTTTGTGGGTGTCTCATATTTCCTGTGAAGTTGAGGGCAGAAATAGTGCCCTCAGATCATGATCCTATCACTTATGATAATTTGTGATTGTAGCTACCCAACCTATAGTTATTAATTTTTGAAACCAAAGATATGGTTATGACTTCTGGCTTCATCTTCATCATCTAAAGATTCTGGAAGTCATTACTCTCTTCCTTACAACAAGAAAAAGCTGATCAAAGTGAAAAATCAATGACTTTTCTTAAACCCATCTGAGAACCACTGTCTTGATATCTAGAAAGAGAGAACTGCATCCAGAAGCACACCTTACATGCAGCAGGAGTTCTGGGAGCCTTAAATTGGTGGGAACACTTACATGGTGATTATTGTGAATTGAAAGAGGTATAACATATGTACAATTGAAATAATATAAGTGGCTACACTCCTCTGGGGTGGTCCACATTTGTCTCCAAGAAGATATACAGAAGATCACCTTATGGCTCTGGCGGGGAAAGGGGGAAAATAAACACTGTCAAATATACTCAGTCTTTTCCATAACAAAAGCCTCTTCTCCAGGGGAAAGGATTTTTCCAGAACTTTATTCCAGTTGTTGGAAGGAAATTTCTTCCATTCCCTTTTACAAATCTCTCAAGCTTTTCTGTATCAGCTAAAGCGGAAAACAAAATAAAATAATAAAAAAAGCAGAGTGAACAGGTCAATACTTTAAGGAAATGAATGGAAAATGCTGCAGCCAGGCACGGGCATGGGAGGCAGAGGGATATAAACATGTGTGAGTGTTATGGCCCTGAGACACAGGCTCACAAAAAGACTGAGTTGCAGTCATTAAGATCGTAGATTACACTCCTAGCTCACACCTTCCCTCACTCCGGCAGGTCACCAGTATAATATGATGAATTCCAGATGAAAGAGCTATAAGACATAGATTCTCTCTGAGAAGTCTCTAGCACCCACAGGACACATTAAACACAACACAAGCCATAGCCAGATTAACATAAATCTTTAAACTCAGGCCTATCACCTCAGGTCCTATTACCAGAACAACATATCAGGTTTTGGCACAAAATTACAAGACATGCCAAAAGGCAAGGAAAGACAGAGTCTGAAGAGAGAAAGCCATCATCATAGTCAGACTCAGATTTGACACAGATTTTGAATTATCGGGCTGGAACAAATTAAATAAGTATGATAAATATGTTAACAGTTTTAATGGAAAAAACAGTCAACATGCAGGTAAGAAGAGAGATGGAAGTACTAAGAAAGAATGAAAGAAAACACTAGAAATCACGCACTGACTGAAGTAAAGAGTGCTTTTGATGGGCTCGTCCGTAGATGACATAGCTGAAAAAAGAACCCCTGAACTCAGGGGTTCTACAGGTCAAAAGAAACGTCCTAATCAGAAGTACAAAGAAAAAAGTATGAAAACAAGAAAAAAACATCCCAGAATGTCCAATAATGTGGACAATTGCAAAAGGTATATATAACATATGTAAAATTAAAATAACAGGAGAGGAAAGAAAGACTGCAACAGAAGAACTGTTTGGAGTAACAATGGCCAAGGATTTTCCAAAAGTTGTTGAGAATCATCAAACTACAAGTCCAGGAATCTTAGACAACAAGCAAGACAAGTAGAGCAACAGTAAAAGCCCACACACCTAAGCTTATCGTACTTGAACTGCAAACAAACAAAGAAGGCAGAGGACAAAAGAATATCCTACCTACAGAGGAACAGGAACAAGAATTATAACCAATTTCTTGTCAGAAATCATACAAGTAAGAGAAGTGGGAAGTGAGTTCATGAAAGTACTTAAAGATATGTTGGTATGGCAGTAGAGCTGATTTAATATTAACGATGATAACCTAATAAATTACTTATAAATACAGAGAGCTCTTCCCAACTTCAGAAAATTCTGACTGGGGGACTCCTGTAGATGTGGAGAGCTGAATTTCAATCAGTAACTCAACGAGAATGGAAAGGCAGACAGGAAATTTGGGTGAGGCAGCAGGTCACCGTGAAAGTTTAACTTCAAGTTTAGTAGAGGGAAAAAAGAAGGTTGGGTGGAAGTGTCCTAGGCTCCCATCTAGTCTAAGGAAAATACAACCAGTTCACTTCTGAGTTTTTGAGACAAAGCAGGCTGTCACAGGAGCCCTCTGTCTCCCGGGAACAGGCCCACCTTAGTGTGGAAGTCACACACAGTCTGTAGTTTGGAGCTTCCCATGGGTAGTGTGGTCTTGGGGCAGGCAACTGCTGTGATGGATTTCAGAGCATGGCATCTGTAGTTGTGTCTATACAATTGTGGTTGTGTAGTACAGATGTAGTCTCATGGCATTCATAGTACTAGAGGCGTAATTATATTGTGTTATATTTTTACAATTTAAGAACATCTCCATGAAGTAATTGAATCTCATAAATTATATAATTTCCCACTGTAATCCTCCACTAATAAGTGGAGGATTAAAAGCCAGTTTTGTTTTGTTTTTTCAATTCTTTGGCTAGGATTTATTATTTCTAATACTAGTACTATTTCTACTGCAGAAGGAAAATTGAATTAAAGTATAAAATTTAGAAAAAAAATTAAAATCGCTAATCTACGGATGAAGATGGAAATGTAAATTGTCAGAATCACTTATTTGTTTTTTAAATTACAGAAAGGCAATGATTTCCAAAGTAAATGAGGAAATAAGTTTTATAGGAAAATATCTGCCAACTTTCAGTTATTGTTTCTTAGCATCAAGTCTGCCCTTCTCTAAAAGTCTTTTTAAAATGGGAATGGAATCTTAAAACTCTATTTCTGCTTAACCATACTGGCTTTGTCAGTAGAGACACTAGGAGCCATTTACACAGCAGGAAGAGGGAGAAGGGACTTGTTCCATTACAATTGCTTCCTGTAGGTGCTCTGCATCCTTCTCACCTGTTTCCTGTTCCTGGGTCAGCCTAGCAATGGGTCTTCACTCCAATAACATCAGTTCCTGACTGTACTAGCCACTGAATCGATAGCACTCGAAGCAGCTCTTATAGAACCAGCTTTACAGTGCACACTCACACTTTAGCAGCACTAGCCAGCCAGCGCCTCCCCCTCAGAGAAGAGAGTCTGGATCCCAGACCTCTGGCTCTTCCTCAGCTCTGAGGCACCAGCACAAGTGAAGCAGTGCCTCCTCTCAGAACCTGAGCTTCCACTCCACGGGGCTCCTCTAACCTTCCGTGTTGTAAAAATTCCAACCTCTGTCTTTGATTCCTTACCTAGGGGTAAAGGCTGCTTCCTTCAATACTACCTCCATTATTTCCAGCATTTTTTTCTACTGTTTGAAGGGGAAAACCACTTTATATCCAATTAGCCAACTTAAACCCAGTTAAACTACTTTACGCCCAGTTAATTCTTATATATATTTTTATTTCTATTAAATAACAGGCATGCTTTTTGTCTCCTGAATGGACCCTCATTGATAGGATGAGATGAAATTAGAGAACAGTTTATCTCATGCATGTGATATCTAACATTACACTGTATCTGGTTTAGAATACAAGCAAGAAAAGATTTGATCCAAGCCGAGTACGAATAAGTGTTATTTTGAGTCTGAGAAATAGATAAATTCACAGAGATTAAGAAGAAGCCTTTTGAGTGTGCAGGTACTATAAGGCTGATTTTAAAAGTCCATTTGGTAGTAAATAAATTTTGTTGAAGATAATCCTACTTATTAGGATTATCTCTTGATGTTCAATTTAATGCAACATTTCTCCAGATGAGAAATGATGAATCACTATACTAGTGATTCTCAATGAAGTTGAATGGAGTGGATTTAAATTGTATAGCTTTGCAAAACGTATATAGAGTTTAGATGTATTGCCCTAATTTTCTCCATGAATAGGGTCAGATCTGGTAGAGACATGGGTATCCCAAGAGTTGCTGTTTTGCTGCAATGACATCAGTAGATATAGAGGAGCGATCTCAAAATCACACTTATAAACTTATGTTATTTAGTGTGTAATATTGTTGAAGATAGGTTTTTCTTTCATTGTTATTTCTATGGTAGTTGGATTAACCCAGATAGGCTAGCTTTGAATCGGTAACAGACATAAAAGTTTACTCTTCACCACACAATGTTTACTGAAGGATTAGTGGCTCTACAGGGGAGTTATTTTCAATGACTCAGAAAAATAGGCTCTTTCTCTCTTGTAGTTCTATGATTTTTTTTTTCCTTCAAGGCAGTGAGGACGAAAGCAGGAGGGTCTCAATGTAGTTCTGAAGTGATCCAGCCCATAAGGGAAGCACATTAGTTTCAGTTACGTCCCATTGGCCAGATAATGTGTTCACATCACCTTAACTTTAAGGTGGCTGAAAAATCTGGAGGGAACACACTGATATTCAATAACCAGTAAGTGTCTCTGTCACATCAGTCATCACCAACTCATGGTAAGACTTGTGTAATGCTATCATAAAAATATTTTTGAATTTGAAGATTTGCAGAGACCTTGGGACATGTACCTCTTGGATGTCAAGGGTCTACTGCAAGGAGAGAAGGAGAGGCAGCTCAAATGCTTGTCAAGAGTAGGTGTATTGTTGAGGAAGGAGGGCTTTTCTCACAAACCCATTTGCTATCTTCTATTTTGACAGTCTTAGAATGACAGACTTTTCCCCCCCTGCATCTAAATTATTATAACTCTGGCAGATCTTGCCATTATAACAACAGGTTTAATTTAAATCTGTAAAATACAGCTGTGCCATTGCATTAGATGTGGCAATTAAAACACATCTGAGTGATAGAATAAAATATTCACAGTGATCTTAACGATAGCTGAGGTCATGCATGAAGCTTGATTTCTCATGTGTGGTGTAGTCATACAAAGGGTTTTACACAGAAAAAAATTCTAAATGTGCATAACATGAAATGATTGTGATATTTAAGACATTTTGCCAAAATAATAGTCATAAATAAAACACCCCACTTCTTAGCAAGCAGTGTTATTTATATTGCTTTCGCTAATGTTTGCATGTTCTCCCTTGGAAGGTTATCCTTTCAAATAGTGTATTGATAATTACATTCATTCTGGAACATGTATGAACAAATTTAGGTCAGATTAATTTCAGGAGAAGTGCCCTCATGGATAAGGAGTTAATGGATGGGGACTATAGCTGAGATATAGCTGACAAAATAAAGTCAAGGGCCTGACTGTGTGAAATTTAGCAGGGTTTCTTTTGTGAAGTACTCACACTTGAAGTTGATTTTTGTCATTGGTTGAGTCTCACAGGAGCCCTGTGTTCCGACATTTCTTTTACTCTTCGTAAGATATGCCTCTGTGTGCCCATAACAAATAGACATTGTTTTTATTTGTACTAAGTTACCGCTAAGATGAATTCCCCCTTACTATGCTGTAAATTAACCTAAGGGACGGAGTTACAAATATTACAGCTGAAAAAAACTTCAGAATTCCCCTTCTCCAGTGCAAATGCTTCATTTAACATATGAGAAAACTGAGTCTTAAAGAAAGGACAGGTCACTTAACCTACACTCATTCACCCTAATTATAAAATGAAGGTGAGAATTCTGTTCTCATCTACCTCTAAGAATCAAATGAGGTAATGTGTATAATTTTTTTGAAAACAGTAAAACTTAATAACAGAAATAGTAATGATTATAAAAATAACATTTATTGAACACACATTATGGACCAGGCACTGGGATTTATATGCATGATCTT
The DNA here is from genome assembly GCA_004027735.1 of Carollia perspicillata. Taxonomy (NCBI): domain Eukaryota; kingdom Metazoa; phylum Chordata; class Mammalia; order Chiroptera; family Phyllostomidae; genus Carollia; species Carollia perspicillata. The sequence goes on along the minus strand of PVKM010009911.1, from coordinate 24,593 downwards.
GCAAATCACCACAATCCTATCAGAGACATTAATAAAACATTTAGTGTCCCATTTTTAAAATTGAAGGAACTGAAGCTCGGAGATTTGCCCTAGGTCATGAGCTAGCCAGTAGTGGAGCTAGGACTTAACCCAGGGAGCCTAACTAAAGCACGGCTCTTTCTCTTTTCTTATGACCCAAGGATTCACACCCTTTTCAGAAGTGGCATCCTGGAGCATAATTTTCTCACACACAATACAGAGTTTTCCCATTGTTATGAATTAGATTCATAAGGTTCTTTAGGAATCAGATAAATGGAAACTTCTCCTATCCCTTTCTAGGCTTAATTTGGTGTAGTCTTTACCTTTAATACTGGAATTTGACTAAGAAAAGAAAATAGGAAACTTTCTGACACACTGGGGATGCTCTGTCCAGAGCTCTGGTTTCCTAATTGCTGTATATTTTGCCAATTGATCCTGGAAGTGTCCAGTGTTATCACATCTGAACAAACCTCTCATTACTCTGTGTTCTGTTCCCTTACTGAAATAAGCATGATACTGTAAACTGCCCATCAGGAACTTAGAAAAGAACCCAATGACCATGGCAATGGCACCTGTGTGTGTGCTACATGTACATGCACCCCAGGATGTTAAAATGCTGCCACCTTCTGTTTAGCCCAAGTGCTGCTGACGCAACCTGTTCCCACAGCTCCCCCCTACACCCTGTCATATAAGCTGATTTGTACTGATCCTGAATTGCATTTCTGCAATATATAACATGACAAGTTAAACGCAAAGCCTGCCAAAAAATCTTGATGGGCTCAGCTTTTGTGCTGCAGCATTTGAAAAAACCATTACAACTGCCATCCACTAAAGTCTGCTCAATATTTTTGACAGTGAATTATTTATGCAACTGTTTGTCTCAGCATCCATGGGGCAGCAGGGGGAGGGGTGGTATTTAAAGATTCAAAAAAGGAAATATAAAGGGGATGGGGCAGGGATAATTTTATATTGTTCAAGTGTAGTTGGTTACTCCAAGGTTTTCCAGATGTTGCCTGGGCTCTAATTTTTTCACAGGAGCATTCTCTGATGACACACTGGAAAAAAGAAAAGAAAAGAAAAGAAAGAAACACAGCATGAGCAGGATTGGAGATTTGTGATGTAGAGCACCAGCACTTGCATTTTTCTCCAAAGGAGAAGGTTGTACCAAAGAGAGAGTGTGTGCCAGACCCCAGCAAGCCAGGCCCCAAATAGCTGCCTTATCAAGACAATCACCTCTTGCTTATCAGCATTAAACTATTGTTTCCTCCAAGAGAGGAACCCTGCAGCAATCACTGACACTTTAGGGTGATTCCATAGATCTGGAGCTCTGCCAGCCTGAAATCTCATCCCTAATTTATCCCCAGAAAATAAAGGTTGTGGACTTTATCTCAGTCCCACAGCTCTGAAAATTTAACTGTGTCCAGGATCATTTCAATAACTAGCACATGACCACTTCTACCCATGTGTATACGCTTAGGTACGGTGAGTTTGGCCTCCTTATATCATTGAAGTATCAGGGTTGACTTAAGAAAGTCAAGATTGGAAAATAGTTTTAGAGGCCAAAACTGTCTAGTGAAGGGCTTAATGGCCAAAATTTTATTGACTAAGAACCTTATGTTACAATAGATAGGGGGAGGTTAAGAATAGTATAGGAAATGGAGAAGCCAAAGAACTTACATGTGTGACCCATGGACGCAAACTAAAGTGGGGGAATGCTGGAGGGTGGCCAGGGTGCAGGGCAGAGGGGAATAAAGGGGAGAAAAAATGGACAACTATGATAGCATCATCAATAAAATATACTTAAAAAAGAACCTTATGTCTTATACATCTATGATTATACTCAGTCTTCTCTTGTGTCTGAAATTATCTGTCTATCTATATATCAATCTAGTTTTATGTCTCTTGTTACAGGATACAAAAAGCAAACATACATACATATATATATATATATATTATATAATTTCCCTCTGAAGACATAGAAAAAAATCAACTAATCTTCCAAATTTCCTTCTAAAATAAATAATATTCTTAATGCCCTTACTTTTCTCACTTATTGTTCTTGAAATGCTTCTCTGTATGTTAAAAGTTTTATATATATATCGATACTAGATACTCAACATTAATTGGAGACAATCTTAGTGACCTCAGATTTTGTAAATTCCTAAAGTAATTAGTAACTTAATTGTAAGTAATTTCCAATATAAATACAGTAAAACAGAGTTTTTATCTTTTTAGAGCAGAATTCTATGTTTGAGGAAACTTTGGAACTAAGAGCAGAGAGGCCAAATAACCCTGTAGTAGACACGCATGACGGGAGTAATCCTCTTCCAGCCTTGGCTGGAATGATGGCTGCTGAGAGCTTTCCTGAGTGCAGCATCCCCGTACTTCTCAGAGATTACTGCCCAACAGTCAGGTAGCTACAATGCCTCCAATGTAAAAAGTGACTCTGATTCGGAAAATCTGAGATGGAGCTATGGTCGCAACAGTGCAGGTGAATACAGTTTTCCCCCACACTCGAGTACTTGGATGCCCATGCCATGTGTTAACATTTTTTTTGTCTTCAATTTCTTCAAGTTGAGTGAATACAAGCACTGCTTTTCAGTTATCTGATTCTATTCATACACTTTTTAACAACAATCTCTATCTTCTCTGGGTGGTTGAGCTTTGATAACCTCCACTAAATTTTATTGACTGGCCCAGAAAGAAAATCACATAGCGACTGTCGCTTCAGTACCTTCTTAAGAATCTTGCACAGTACTTAAATTATATTACTGAAAGGTAGCTAGGGAAGACATAATTTGTCAGATCCCTGGGCTGGGAGGAACTCTCAGAAAATCAGATCTAAAAAAACATGTTTTAAAGCTAGATTGGGTGAGGGAGATCTTGATCCAATGCTACCATTGTCAAAGAGGAAACTGAGGTATAGAGAATGACTCAACCACAATGCATCCAGAACTCGGTCTACTGGTTGGAACTCCTTTCTTTCAAACTACAACCTCAGTTTTCAGACACTAGTGTCAAAAATAGTTCAGGAAGCTTTATTTGATATAAATAATTTATTAAGAAACCACAAACAGTTGAGTTCAGAACTGAATGTGGCGAGGTTACAGGAAGGTTTTAGAGGACTGGAAGTGAAAGTTCATAGAACTTAATTCCCTTTGATTGGGGCAGTGGGTTATCTAGGCCGTCATTGATTGGCTACAAGGCACTGAATCGTGCTGAAAAGGAAATAAGGCTTAAGCCTTGTCTACCATCTGCATTGTTGCGTGGGTTCTCTGGGTGAGCATGAGCATGATCATTGGGCGTGCTGCTTTAAGAAAAGCTGCACAACTTCAGCTACTGGCTTCCCATTGGATTGTACAGAAAGACTCCTGGAACCAAAACTGAGAAATGATTCAGAGGTCTAACCAAGGAGTCACCAAGTTTGAACCAACTAATAATTGCTTCTCCAGGCTTAGAGTCTCGAGGCTGATTTCTAAGGAAAGAGAGCATTGTGAGTAACAACAAGAACAACAAAAGGCATAAATGCCAACTCTGCTTAATTCTGACCTCCAGATTCTCCCACAGCCTCTTCCCAGTGAGAGGAGACATGGCCAGAGGCCTCCCTTCTCTCAATGGTCTCTCAAACCATGGAAGTGTCAAAAATGACAGATATTTTCTTTCTTTCTTCAAAGCGCTCTCAGTTCAAAAGTAGTAGTTTTGTAAATATTCCTAACAGAAGCAAATCCAGGATTCTTCTTATCCCCAGATTTCTATCTACCCATAAAAGAGTAGAAACTTAAATAAATTGGGTGAGTCATAAGAATAGACTAGATGGAGTCCAGATTTGAGTTTTCGTTGATTGCAGAGGCCCCATGACTTTTCTGCTGCTTTATTATCTCTCATATATAGTGCCACACAGCAGAGCGAACTAAATTGTGGAAACCCATATGACCTTCAGCCATTGGGGGACCTCGTCCCACTGGAATTGAACTCCCAAATATCAGGCCATGAGCTGCAGAATCGCAACGACCTGCTTCTCTGTCTTTTTCTCCCAACCCCAGCGAACTGCAGGCACCAGACAAGAGGAATAAAAGTAAAATTGATGCATTCCTTTTCCTTTCTGCTGCAGACAGGGAGCTACGGCCAGCGTCTCCATTAAAAGTGGGAGAAAAGGTGAACTCGTCCTATTTGATTAGGACTGTCACCATCACACAGTAGTTGCAATTAGTCCATGCCAGGCTTATTCAGACCTTGGATTCTTTTCAGCAGTGAAAACGGGAACACTTGAGGTCTATTGAATTGGAGCGTGGCATCTGCCGCACACCGAGGGGAGAGGTCGGGGGTCAGTGCTTGATTTTGATAAAGCGTGCCAGATTAATTGTCTTCGGTAATCCTGTTTGTCATGGTAGATATGCAGAGGGGGCTTTGTGGCACAGGCTGACATATGGGCCAGCCTGCTGCTTGCCTATTCAACCCCCCCAACACATGCTCTCTGCAGTTGGACTGGTTCCCAGGGCCTTGTTTGCCAGGGGAGTGGGGCCTCCTGCTCCTATTCAGCCAGCCCCCATCTCCACAAACAGGCTTCCTAATCTGCAAGCTTGCCTGGGCTATTGAAAGAGGCCCCATTATTCAAAGAGGCCCAGAGAGAGAAAGGGAGAGAAGGGGGGCTGGTGAGGAGAGAAAGGAGAGAGTGAAGGGGGAGGGAGAGATCCAAGCACCAGAGATCCCCATGAAAGACTCTACAGACTGGGGAGGGGGTTGGGGGCAGAGAAATATAATTACAAAAAATAGCAGCCATGTACTTCAGGCAGAGCACTTCAGGAGGCTGATTATAGCTCCTCTCCAAATCTGAATCTATCACCAAATTATACCCTGCCTCTTTTGTAAAATAAATGTTAATAAGAGGTAATTTGGGCCCTGCTGATTGTTAAGCTCAAAGCAGATAGAAAAAAAATTTTTTTTCTGCTTCTGTGTGTGCCTCTGTATGTGTGTGTCTGTGTGTGTTTATTGTAATATCTGCAGGGCTTGGTTTTTTTTCCCCCTTCCAACCAGAATTTATAGTAAACCACGAAAGATGAAACAAACATGTAAGGGCCTGACGCAATGCCAGAAAATCGAGAACAGTTTGAATTTCGTGATAAAGCGAGAACGTACAGATTAGCAACTGGCCCTTAATCCGCTAGAGCATGCAGTCGGTGTGCTCTGGGGAGCAGAGCGGGCTGTGAGGGAGGAGGGAGCAGGCTGGCTGCACGGCCTGCCCGGTGGGGAGAGGAGGGTCTTTGCTCTAAATAGCTTTTCCTTTCTTCGGTTCATAAACAGGGCTTTTTTTTTTTTTCATTTACATAACCATTATTTTGAGTTGCTGATGATTCTTTTGGAGTCTTTTACATTTAAGAGCATAGAAAGTAGAGACAATCCTGTGACAGATCTTTTGAAAATGTTCTTATGATGTGTATTTATGAACAGATACAGAAATGGAGCAATTAGAAACAATGAATAATAATCTTCAAATCAGACAAAAGCATGGAGATATTAAAATAGAAATCCTTGATCATAATAGCCCTGAAGCAGCTCTTCAGGTACCTTTTCTGTTCTGTTCCTCACATGGGCAGGGCAGAAACGGAGGTGAGGTGAGGGTGTAGGGGGGTCAATCATTAGCATCTCTGACCATATACTGCGGGGTCTCCAGTTGTAGTCTCTCACTTAAACTCTTCGAATACTATTTTGTTGCCTGCGATAAATTGGTAATGTCATTATCTATTGTGGATTTCAGGGGGGAAAATAATACATGTTCAAAACTTAATAAATTTAACTGAGAAGAAATCATTAAACTCTTCCTTTATTCTGGATATTAGAGGAAAAGGTTTTGTGTGGGTTTTGGTGTTTTTCTCTCCCTATGTAGTGACTGGTACATCCATATTTCAACAGTGGTTTTACTTCCTATAATAAAGCAGGCTGGGACCCAGGGACTCAGGACTGGGTGTGTAGTAGAGACAGAAACAAAGTCTGTCTTCATGGACATCGTGATGTATGATGAGGCATTGTTTCACAGTACAGAACAGTGTTAGGCATTATATATATATCTATCTCTATATATATATATTTATTTATTCAAAAATTCTAAAAAAATTATTGGTAAGAAAATAGCAAAACTTTTGACATTTCCAAGAGGGCAAACTTACTTTAACTTGTGCATGATATTATAAAGAAGAAGGAGAAGACTACAAAGAGGAGGAGGAAAAATACAACATTTGTGAACACATGGTCTGTGCTAGTATGAATGATACTCCATGTGACCCTTAACAAAACCTACAGGAGGGAAGAGCTGATAATCATCCAGGGCACATGGTGCCTCCATACTAGTTATATGATTGAAATCACCTACTAACTCCGTAAGACAGGCGGAAGCTGATGGCCAAGCATTATTAAAGAGAATGTCTCTTGGTGAGGCCCAGGCATGATTAGTAGTTGCTCATACTTATGAAAACCCGGACTGAGAATTATTCATTTATGTGGTGCTTTTCAAACTTTGAGGTCCAAGTCAAACACTGGGAATCTTGTTAAAATGAGGTTTCCCAATAGGTTGTTTTGTGGTGGGGCCTGAAATCCTACAGCTCTAACAGACCTCCAGGTTATGCTGCTATTTCTGGCCTCTGAACCTTCTTTTGAGTAGTGAGGCTTTAAAGGTTAAGCAATTTGTACACAGCTGACCTGCATTTCCAACCCTGTTTTTCTCCAACTGAAGGAACTGAATTCTTGAGCACCATGATATTCTGGCTCCTAGAGAATGAACTCCAGCAAGAATGCTCCTCCGCAAGAATGGAGAGCTGGGGCTTACTTTTAATTTTCCATTGCCCTTGACTTTGGGTCTTGTCTCTCGGGGTCTCAGTTTTCTTCTCTGTGTTTCAAACTGATTATAGTTGCTGTTCTTGGATTCCCGATGTGTCACCTTTTTAAATGCCATTCATGAGATTATATATTCCCTGTAGTGAAAATGCCAGTTTAGGACCTTTCTTGTCTTTAATTTTTTTCTTTAACTTTTCCTTCCTTCCTTCCTTCCTTCCTTCCTTCCTTCCTTCCTTCCTTCCTTCCTTCCTTCCTTCCTTCCTTCCTTTCTTTCTTTCTTTCTCTTATTTCTTTTTTAATGCATACATGTATTTCATTATCTGCTTGCTAGGATGAAAAAGAGGTAAGCAATTACTGCTATTATTAAGAAGGGTCCTTGGATCAAATCCCTAAGCCAACCCTATATGAGAGCCTTTACTTTATTTTTCACCATTTTGTACCACTCCAGGGGCATTTATTCACTAATGAAAACCAATTAAAGTGGAAATCTAGGAGGAGATATTAATTCTTTACATTTGAGCATGACCTGGTGCTTTCAGAGTGCCTGGGGCAGTGTACGCAGGGGTTGAAATAAAAGGGCAGCATAGGGTGACCCATGGTTTGGGCTCTCTGAGCCAGAGGCACAGCACCTGTGCCTTGATGGCTGAAACACAGATGCAACGCAGATGCAGAAAGGGATAAACTCCAGATCTTTCTGTATTTCTCAGCTGCATTTCTGGGGAGATCTATTTCAGAGCTTTTCAGCCTTTTCAGAGGTTGGCACTGGAAGAATCCCACTGAAGAGATGGAAAATCATCAACAGTAACTAGCACCTCCCTCCCTCGCTGTAGGATGGTTTGAGCCAAACCTTTTTAGACCTGCGTGATTAGGCTCAGTGGGAGCCAGGGGATCCTCCTCTGTTCATGGGGAAAATAGGCAAATACTGCCCACTTTCCTCTCATGCACTATATTTAATTATAATACAAAAGTGTGCCTCTCGATTCCTGAAATAAGCTTGTATAGATGTTCCTTCTCCTTGGGCCATAGAAATGAAGTAGAAACTAAACTTTGTGTATTTCAAGAGGACCATACACATTCAAGAAGATCCATATGTATAAGTAAATCAACACCACTCTCATTTTGTTTCTTCCCAATTTATTTTTATTTAACTTATTATGCTTTAATTTTTTTAACCTACGTTAGCCAAAAGGATTCTTTGTGGAGTTTCAATTCAATTTGACATGAGAGCCTCAGGAAATGCCTGAGAAACACATTTTGAAAACATGGCAGCCTTCTGTCTTAAGCACGCCCAGTCAAAAAGACCACTACTTAGAACTCGCTTCCACATATTGCTTTATTTCTACTCCAGAACTACCTACAGATTTGTTCACAATGCTCTCGCCACATTTACAAGGTCAAAAATTATGTGATGGGGGAAAACAGCTTGAGGGAAACAGCAGAAGTAAATCATCTCTTATTTAAAGGTGAAAAACATAACTTAGAAAAACATTATCCTTTCAGGGCTGCCTCGAATGTTGAAATTTAAGGAGTCTTAAAACTTAGAGGGAAAACTTTGCTCATCTTTTGAGCTCTCCCCAGTGGGCTAAGGACTCTTATGCTGGTTTTAATACATTTTACCAATTCAATAACACTCAGACTCCTAATGGCCACTCCTGCTGCAGGTCATTAGAGGAACCAGTCAGAATGACCAGTTCAAAATATAGACAGGTTGCTTATGTAAGATTCATGTCACAGGGTTTTATTTCCTGAGATAATACTGGTGAAGAATCATTGCCTCTATCAAACAACAGCACACGTAGAGACTATGCTTGTTGTTTTCATGAGATTATTTAAAACCAGGTTAAGGAAAGAAGTGCTTTTTCTCTATGTGCTCTCTCTCTCTCTCTCTCTCTCTCTCTCTCTCTCTCTAAGGAGAGGAAAATGAATCATCTTTAACTCTTAAAATTTCCTAGTTGTTGGCCTGCCTACTAACAGTTCCCCGATGTGCTTAAACATTTTGGAAATGAAAAATTTCTGAAATTGGATCTAGCATTTTGGAAATGAAAAGACTTTGGGAAACTAAAAAGTGACGGCTTGCCTTACTCTACTGCTAGACTGATGCTATCCAGGCTGGAGATTCAAGCATGCCTGACATATTCAATCCCAGTCTCAACACTTTTCCTCCTGTCTATTTACATTCATCCTCCTCCTTATCTTAAGAACCCTCAACCACTTACCATGAATAGCAATAACAGTAATAATAATAATGTAATATTATGAGTAGTTATTACCTGCTCAGGTCATTTTACTTTATACTAACCTCATACTTCACAGGTAGGTACTACTGCTTCCTCCAATTACAGAGGAAGAGATGAAGGCTTAAAAAGTATAGATAACTTGCCCAAGGTCCCACAAGCTACATCAGGTGGTAATCAGACTCCATGTCTGTTCTTGACCATTTGTAGCTGAGATACAAAGAAGCAAATAAGCAAGCACATAAGCAAAGCAAGCACTTAAAGGACCCTTACCACATACAATGCAATGTGTTAGAAAAACAGAAAAACAAAAACAAAACAAAAAACATATAGGCCCTGCACTCAAATTTCTGGCGACTATTAGGTATTTGCAAAAACCTAGTTCCTGTTCTTGTAGTTGTAAAAAAAATTATATATATTCCTTGACCTCAAAATGCTAGACTCAAGATAGAGAGATATGTCATAAAAATAAAAACTTCAAAAGCACTGCAAAAATTGATTTAAAAAATTGGAAGGGGGGATAATTATTCTCTAAATCACAAGGCAATTCTGACAAAATGCCAATGAACGAAGTATCTAATTTAAGTGCTCTCAATTTAAGAAAAAAAAAATTAGGATCTAAGAACAGAGATAATAGGAATAGTGGTGGTTCCTTTTTGTTGCATTGAAGGGTTCACATGACTGTGGCTATATTTTTTATATAAATATTTAAATATGTTATAACTCCTTTGACTTAATCAAGATATATAGGTTTCCCTAAAGCATTAAGAGTTAAGCTACTGAATGACTACCTTGCTAATTGAATTTTCAATGGTATTGTAGGCATTTTGTTCTCCTGAATAGTAACTGAGTAAAGAGTAACTGAGTTTTCTGTAGAATCCTTAAGTTTTACAATTGGTTGTGAAATACAGCTAATACTTTAGATTATAAAAAGGTAGTAATAAACAATGTGAAAAACAGATCATATTTGTTATGTTGCAAGGCCTAATCTTAAGGGTTCCACATGTTTTAATCCTTGTTAAACCTCACATGAACCCTTGAGCTATAGGCGTTTGGCAGAGCTAGTAGACATTCACCCAACTTGGTTTCTTTACTTCTGATTATATTTCATTGTCTAGTTTGCAGTTACCTATGGCTTTGTGACTGACTTCAAACCCATCTGTGATCTTTTTTTTAACTTTAAGTCCAGGACCATACACACCTTTCATGCATGGCCCTCCATGTTCTTTTCTATTTCCAGCTGGCGGGGAAGAGGTGGAAATGGCCCCACCTCTTTTCCCAACAAACACATCCCCAAACACACATACATATACAGTGCAACCTCTGGGATCTACATGCTAAAGAAGATGGAACCACAGATAAAAAGAACCCACTGGCATAAAAGACAGTCAACCTGGAACATAGATTGCAGCAGGAACAAAAGATGTTTTAATTGGTTAACCCACTGACATTTTGAGATTTACCCATTATGGCATCAAGCCTACCATAGGTTTCTATGACTATTTCTGCCAATTTAAAGATGAAAAACTGAGGCTTAACAAAGGTTAAGCAAATTGCATAGTACCCCTCGGGGAATCAAGATTCTAGGACAGGAGATCCAATTCCAGAGCTCAACACTTACCCACTATGCTATACCGCAACTTGACTCATTACTGTCTTCTAAGCTCTTAGTACTTACACCTCTGGCTAAAACTAAGTAATGCAAAATCTTCACTATAATACTTTAGTGTGAACATCTATTTAAGACAAGTACAATTTTAAGAACAAGCTCTTCAAGCCAAGTAAAATTTTAAATAAGAGTAATTAAAAAATATGTTAATTGTCATTTGTCTGCCCTTGTTTCTGTCAAGCATTGTGCTTATTGTTTTCTGATAGTTTAAAATTCCTAATATTCAGCCTTACCAACTAAAGGTTGGATCTTGGGGTAAGGAAAGTCAAATGCACGTTAACTTCCCAATGAAGAATCAACTTCGCTTTTGGCAAGGCTGTATACATTGTTTGAGTTAGAACGCTTAACAGAAATGAATTGACCAATTTACCTGCCAACTATAGAAGAAAACAACAGACTTTTTTCAATGCAACATTTATTCTTGTTCTGAATGTTTAGTATTCTTGAAAGGGACACTAATCTGTAAAAATAAAAAAATATTTTAGAGTATGTTTCTAAATTTTTGTGATAAAATTAATGTTGATTGGAATTTCAAGTCAAGAGTAGAGGGCCAGAGAGTATTTGAGTTGGGATAGTGAGCTAGATTTATAATTTCATATTTCTTGGGCAGCTGGAGAAGGGATCACAGGTCAAACTCTCTGTAACCATAAGAACACTTTTTTTATACATCTTCCTCATCCAGGCTATTCTCAGTCTCTGTTGTTAATTTAATTTTATTATATATATATATATATATATTTTTCTACAATTGTATTTCCCTGGCATATTATACAAGTTCATGGTTGACTGGGAAACTACTTTTATGGTTATTTTTATTTCTCTTATTGTCTAGTGTGGTGTTTGCTCAGAATAAGTAAGCTGTTCAATAAACATCTCCTAAATCAATGACGGACTTAATGGTCTCTAATATGAAATCGGATTTAATTCAGCTCTTGAGTCCCTAGCCATATATAGCACAGACAGTTATAATCTTATGAATCTGCTTCGGTAAGCTAAATATTAGTCGTTGCTTCTCAAATAGCTGATTCTATGCTTAGATGTTAATTTATGCCCATATAGTATATGGAATATTCATGACATAAAAATGAAAATATAACTTTAACTATTAGGATTTCAAATTAGTACAGAGTATAAGGAAAGTTTGATGCACCATCTCTGAGACGTAAATGAATGCAAGAAAGATATACAAAATTTGAGTGCCTGCAAAAATTGTTGAAATCTGAATAACATTGGAGACTAGTTAATTATGCTATGCCAATCAATTTCTTGGGTTGATAATGCACTTTTGTTATTCATGTCACCATTTGGGGAAGCTGGGTGACAGGCACAAGGAATTCTCTTCAAAATTTTTGCAACTTCTTGTGAGTCTATAATTGTTTCAGAATAAAAATGTTTAGAAAGAGTAGTGTAAATTATTTTAGTAATAGAAGAGGATACCAGAAAATATGTGTACCTTTTTAATTTTGAAATGTTCACTTTATGGTTAACAAAGAACATTTTGGAAGTTACTGAATTGGGAACCAATATTATAAGCCCCTGTATTTCTGCCTAATTTGGTCTAATCTGGCTCTCCCTTTAGGTAATATGTAGTGACAGATATTATAGAAAATATATGTTGGTAATTGTACTTTTTTGTTTTTGACTGCTTAGTCAAAGAGTAATTTATATGTTCAGATTATATGCATACTATGTTAATTTTATAGACTTCAAACTCATTTGATATTGAGTCATTGGATACTGCTTTTATTGTGCTGATGGCAGAGTTTACTCCTTCATGTTTTCAGTAGTCCCTTCCTAATTAAGGTGTTGGAGAGTTCTGTCATCTCAATGCTAATGATATAACTTTATGTTTGTAATATAATTCATTAAAGCTATATTATACACAGAGGCTAAATTGATCAAGTAAAATCCAACTCACACACACACATACACACACAGTATTCTATAAACTTAGATGCATGCAATTAAGAAAAGCTACTTCTATTTAGTTCTACAATTCTCAAATAAGCTATTTCTTTATCACTTATAATTTCTTTTTCTTAGACTTAACCTTGCCATATTCTCCTTAAAAACTTTAGTACTATTGTCAAGACTGTATTAAATAAGGTATTCTTCTATGACTATATTTGAAAGATGAAAAAGACTTCATAAATAATAAAGTCTAATGGGCTCCTTTTATAGAATAGAAAACTGAAGGTCAGCCATGCCATATGTGTCAGTGACATAGCCTGGATTAGAAAACAGTCTTCCGATTTTCAGAACAGTGTCTATTTCATTGTCTGACCTGACCCACCTCATGAAAGGGAAAGGGAAAAATCCAAAATTTTAGGGATTAAAATTTCCATTTTAGGTAATTTCCTCACATTCCTTCCAGATATATATGTGACCTGGTGCTGACACCTTAGATATTTATTAACAGTTCTACACACTGTGCCCTCTACTTCTCTTACTGTGATTAATCAGACTGCAGGATAAAAAAAGAAAGAAAGAAATATGTAGGAATTGCTTAGTCTGGGAATGTAGTGAAAAGAAGAAAGAGGCTTGAGAATTATGTCAAGGTCCTTTCTTTCCCTTGTCGTTGTTCTGTCTGGATGTAAAGAATTATGCTGTTGAAAGAATCTCCATTTCCTTGTCAAGCCAGAAAACTCCAAAAGGCATGTGTTGGCAAATCTGTGATTGGTGAGATGCCTTACCATTTTTATGCTTCAAAACTGTTTGCCATGTTGTTTAATTACCTAATTAGTCATTTTTTGTTTTGTGGTTTTTCCCCCTTTTTCTTTATGAATTCTGTGTCATGAGCTGAAGCCACTTCTGAAAAAGGAGTTGTAGCCTTTCCAATCTAGAAGAATTTTCCCTATTATACTGATTTTTGTTTAGTGAGAGATATACTGAGCTTCTGATATGGAGGGAAAGAAGGATAGGTACATGTTTGGGGAAGATGGATGTATTGATTGGAACTTAAAAAGGCTCCCCTTATCCCCTTCTTCAATCATTCCACAAACATCAACTCAAGGCTACACCTTCCTTTTTTGTGGTTTCCCTGTTCCTGTCTTTACTGCGGTCAATTATTATCTTATGTGGCCAATACGGAGAAGTTAAGGAAATGAGTGCTTGTTGAAGGTATGAGAAAAATATTGTGGAAAACACTGAAATGGACTGAACACTGAAGTGATTACTGGGTTGCTTCAACAGAAAGCTATGTATTGTGGAGTTTGCACCTTTCATTATTTTTGAGCTATTCTCCAACTTTCTAGCTTACAGATAACTAATAGCAATGAAAATAATTATTTTCTATTTAATGAATTCTGTCCAATATAGGGACGATTGATGTACCTCCTCCTTCTGGAAAAAAAAAAGCATTATATCTGTTTATAAATTAATTTAGGCACTCTCGATTGATCTATAAAAGTGTGGTCTGTTGAATTCTCTTTCAAACTCATTGTAACATTTGACCAGTTCTCTCATTAATTAAATAATTAAATCTTGAAATTGTTGGGAATTGCTCTGTCTGGTTTCAGGAGTTGTAACCGCCCCCTGTGGCTAAGGCTGAGTGAGCGACCTCTGGACTGTGAGCCACTGAGGAAACAAAGCTTATCTCCTGGCAAGAGCGATGCCTTTGCCATCTCCAGCCCCCAACGCTTGGTCGGTTAGTCAGTGTATGGGTACGACCCCTCAGAGGAGGGGCAACCCATGCCAGACATGATCACTTGTGGGAGGCCATAAAGGTGGGACTCAGTGGGGGCTGCAGCAAAGTGAGGGCGAAGGACCCTCACCCCCCAGCTATTTTGACATAGCCCAAGTCCCCTTACTATCTGGGAGAAGCACTTCCTGGCTGTAATCCACTTAAGCCTGAATCTTGATGTGTGTGGGGGGGTGCAGGCCTTAGCCAGCTATAGCAATTTCCAGGGTGATTCGCATAAGAAAGAATATGTAAAATCCTATGAAACCTGCTTTTGTTTAGAATGCTCTCAATTAAATAAGGGTCCAAGCAAGAAGTAAGTTTGTTCCTCAAAGTTTTATGGCTCTTTAGCTATCTGACCCTGACTCAAAATAGGCCCTCAGAGTTCTTCGTTTTCTATTGTTTGATCCTTGCCGCCTGACATTGATTGATAAGCCTTACTTGTATCCCTGTGTGTTAGGAACCTAATAAATACCATTGAGGTAAGGACTCGTGGCCTTTCTCCCTTGAGAGACTAGCCCCTTTCCTCCCCAAGCAAATCATGTCTTGGTAGCATTATGTTCATCCGTGGCAGATGGGTAGGCCCTGTGGCCAGAGCCCCCCTACAAAAATAAACTTTAGGTATACTATATCTTTTTAAGTACATTGTTGTAAAAGTACAGATTGTTATTACACAAAATAAGACAGCCTGCCTGTGTTATATGCCCAGTTGTGATTCATTATAACTTCATAATTACCATGATAATTACTAGTAGGGTATTTGTAGTGGGATATTTGGCAGGGTAGGGAGAGAGAGAGAGAAACATACACAGAAAGAGTTTTAAGTTCAAATTATAGTCTTATAGGCTACTTGGCAGGGTTAGTGTAAGTATAGGGCTTGTTCTTTTATTTTATAGATTTAGGAACTTCATTTTACCAACTTCTCACACAGATTTTGAAAATCAATTTGTTAGTCAATCACATTTAAATCCAGACTGGATCATAGAAATTAGATTTTTAAAATGTTATTTCATCCTGGGAGCTAAGCGAGGCAAAATAATCAATTCTAGTTATTTGAAGAGCCTAATGTGTGCTATATAATGTGCATGAAATTTGAGTGTTTTTAAGGGACTTCACAGGTAGAGCTAGCATTATTTGAAAAATTATTATCTTCAACTATATTTTAATCTAAATAAGCAATGCTCATTTTGAAGTCAAAGTATTTGGCTGACATCCCTGAACAATTTTGGAAGGATACAAAAAAATTCGGTGTGCACAATTCTCTTTTTCTCTCCTACATATTATATGAAATTATCCTCTATTATAAAAAGTCTCTATTATGTGCAATTTCATTCATATTGTCTTATATTAGCTATACTTTATATAGATAGGAACGATTCAACTGATGGACACTTGGGTAGCTTCAATTTTTGACAATTGTGAATAATGCTGCAACTACATAGGGCTGCTTAGGTCCTTTTAAATCAGCATTTTGAGTTTCTTCATATCTATTCCCAGAAGTAGGATCACTGGGTCAAAAGGCAGATTCATTTTTCATTTTTGAAGTATCTCCATACTGCTTTCCACAGTGGCTGCATCATTCTGCATTCCCACCAACAGTGCAAAAGGGTTTCTCTTTCTCCACATCCTGACTTATTGTTGATAGCCATTCTGACAGGTGTGAGATGGTATCTCATTGTGGTTTTAATTTGCACTTCTCTGATGATCAGCGATGCTGAGCATCTTTTCATTTGTCTATTGGCCATCTGTATGTCCCCTTTGGAGAAGTGTCTATTCAAGTCCTTTGCCTATTTTTTTAAATTAGATCATTTATTTGTTTTTGGTGTTGAATTTTATAAGATCTTTACAGAGTTTGGATATTCAGCCTTTATCAGATATATTGGCGAATATGTTCTCCCATTCTATGGCTTATCTTTTCATTTTGTTGATGATTTTCTACACTGTGCAAAAACGTTTTAGTTTGATGTATTCCCATTTGGTTATTTTTCCTTTTGTTTCTTTTGCCTGGGAAGATTATCTAATAAAATATTGCTATGAGCAATGTCCAAGATTTTGCTAAGTTTTGTTCTAAGATTTTTATAGATTTGGGTCTAATACTTAAGGCTTTGATCTATTTTGAATTTATTCATGTGCATGGTATTAGAAGGTAATCTAGTTTCATTTTTCTGCATGTATCTGTCCAATTTTCCCAACACTATTTCTTGAATAAACTATCTTTAGCTCACTGTATGTGTTTGCTTCCTCTGTCAAAAATTAATTTACTCTAAAGGTGTTTATTTATTTTGGTATTCTCAATTCTATTCTATTGATCTGTGTGTTTGTTTTTTTATGTCAGTAACATGCTGTTTTGATTACTATGGCCTTATGGTATAGTTTGATATGAGGTAGTGTGATTCCTCCAACTTTGTTCTTTCTCAGGATTGCTGTTGCTGTGCATGGATGTTTGTACTTCCATATAAATTTTTGGTTTATTTGTTCTAGTTCTGTGACATACCACATTGGAATCTTGATGGGAATTGCATTGAATCTATACATTGCTTTGGGTAGTATGGACATTTTTTTTCTTTATTTTTTATTTTAATTGTTATTCAAGTACAGTTTTCTGTCTTTTACTCCCATCCCAGTCCACCCCCCAGTGCTCCCCACCTCCCTCCCATTTCCACCCCCCTTAGTTTTTGTCCATGTGTCCTTTATACTTGTTCCTATAATCCCTTCCCTTTTTCCTCTGAAATTCCCTTCCCTCTCCTCTCTGGATACTGTCATCCCATTTTCTATTTCAATGTCTTTGGTTATATTTTGCTTGCTTGTTTGTGTAGTTGCTTAGGTTCCTGTTAAAGGTGAGATCATATGGTATTTGTCTTTTACCGCCTGGCTTATTTCACTTAGCATAATGCTTTCCAGTTCCATCCATGCTGTTGCATAGGGTAGGAGCTCCTTCTTTCTTTCTGCTGCATAGAATTCCATTGTGTAAATGTACCACAGTTTTTACTGATGGGCACCTAGGTTGCTTCCAACACTTGGCTATTGTAAATTGTGCTGCTATGAACATTGGCGTGCATAGGTTCTTTTGGATTGGTGTTTCAGGGTTCTTAGGATATAATCCTAGCAGTGCAATTGCTGGGTCAAAAGGCAGATCCATTTTTAGTTTTCTGAGAAAATTCCATACTGCTTTCCATAGTGGTTGTACCAGTCTGCAATCCCACCAGAAGTGAACTAGGGTCCCCTTTTCTCCACAACCTCTCCAACACTTGTTTGTGGCTTTGTTTATGATGGCCATTCTCACTGGCGTAAAGTGGTATCTCATTGTGGTTTTAATTTGCATTTCTCTGATGGCTAGTGATATTGAGCATCTTTTCATGTATATGGACATTTTAATGATGCTAATTCTACTTAATCACACTCACTGTATATTATTCTACTCATTTGTGTCTTCCTCACTTTCTTTTTTAGTGTCATAATTTTCTGAGCACAGGTCTTTTACATCCTTGGTTAGGTTTATTTGTAGGTATTTTATTCTTGAAGCAACTGTAAATGGGATTGTTTTCTTAATTTCCCTTTCTGTTCCTTATTGGCATATAAAAATGCAACTGATTTCTGGATATTAATTTTGTATCCTGCTAATTTGCTGAGTTTTTAAATGAGTTCTAGTAGTTTCTTGGTGGAGTTTTCAGGGTTCTCTGTGAACACTATCATGTCATTTGCAAATAAACACAGTTTTACTTCTTCCTTTCAAATCTGCATATGTTTTATTTGTTCTCACTGTCTTATTGGCATGGCTATGGCTTCCAGTACTACGTTGAATGAGAGAAGTGAAAGAGGACATCCCTGTCTTGCTCCTGATCTTAAGGGGACCACTGGTAATTTTTGCCTGTTGAGAATGATGCTGGCAGTGAGTTTGTCTATGTTCCTTTTATTTCCACTTTGCAGAGAGTTTTTATCATAAAAGAGTGTTGGATTTTATCAAATGTTTTTTCTGTACCTATTGATCATGCCAACCTTGCATTCCCAGAATAAACCCCACTTGAAATGATATATTATCTTTTTGATGTATTGCTGTACTCTGCTAATATTTTGTTGAGGCTTTTATCATCTATGTCCAATAGTCATGTTGGCCTATACTTTTTTGTAGTGTCTCTATCTGGTTTTAGGATTAGGATAATGTTGGTCTTATAAAAAGAGCTTGGAAGCCTTTCTTCCTCTTGAATTTTGAAATAGTTTGAGAAGGAGAGGTGCTAATTCTTAGAATATTTGGTAAAATTCACCCTGAAGCCATCCAGTTGAGGGCTTTTTTTTGTTGTTGTTGGGACTTTTTTTTTACTGCTTCATTTCAGTAGGCGTAATCTGTCTATTCATATTCTCTGATTTATCCTGATTTAGTTTTGGAAGATTACATGTCTCTAGAAATTTATCAATTTTGTTCTGGTTGTCCAGTTTGTTGGCATGTAGCTATTTATATTTTCTTACAGTCCTATGTATTTGTATGTGCCAGTTGGTGTTTCTTCTCTTTCATTTCTGATTTTATTTATTTCGGTCCTTTCCCTTTTTTTTCTTGATGAGTGTGGTTAAAGGCTTGTCAATCTTGTTTATCTTTTCAAATAACCAACTCATGGATTCATTTATTTTTTGGTATCTTTATTTATACTCTATTTTGTTTATTTTTTCTCTGATCTTTATTATTTCCTTCCTTCTACTCAATTTGGAGTTTGTTGTTCTTTTTCAAGATGCTTTAAGTGTAACATTAAATTGTTTATTTGAACTTTTTTCTTGTGTTTTGAGATAAGCCTGTAATGCTATGAATTCCCCACTTAGGATCGTTTTCTCTGTGTCCCACAGATTTTCTATTATTGTGTCCTCATATTCACTTGTTTCGAGGTTCTTTGGATTTCTTCCTTGATCTTATTGTTGACCCATTCATTATTTAATAGTGTATTATTTAGCATTTTCTATGTATTTGTGTATTTTCAGTGTTATTCTTGTGATTGATTTTTAGTTTCATAGAATCGTGGTCAGAGAAGATGTTTTATATGATTCAACTTTCTTAAATTTATTGAGACTAGTTTTGTGTTTTAATGTTATCTATCCAAGAAAAAATTCCATGTGCACTTGAAAAGTGTGAATATTCTGCTGTTTTGTTGTGAAATGTTCTGAAAATATCAGTTAAATCCATTTGATTTAGTGTGTCATTTAATGCCACTGTCTCCTTGTTGATTTCCGTCTGGAAGTTCAATCCATTTAAATCAATGGGTTATTAAAATCCTCAACTATGACTGCGCTCTGTTGATCTCTCCCTTTATGTCCATTATGATTTGTTTTACATTTTTAGGTGCTCCTATGTTGGGTGTGCAAATGTTTACTAGGCTTGTTTCCTCCTGTTGGGTAGTCCCCTGTGTCATTATGTAGTGTCCTTCTTTGTCCCTTACCATAGCTTTATTTTTAAAATCCATTTTGTTGGATATAAGAACTTCTTCTCACTTTTCTCTTTCCATTTGCATGAAATATCTTTTTCCAATCTTTTACTTTTAATCTTTGTGTTGCCTTTGATCTGAAATGTGCCTCTTGGAGACAGCATGTGTATGGGTCTTGTTTTCTTTCCATTCAGCTACCCTGTGTCTTTTGATTGAACCACATAAGCCAGTTACATTTAAGGTGATCACTGATAGATACATATGTAGTGCCTGCCATTTTATTGTTAGACTATTTCCTCTGTTTCTTTTTCTTTCTCTTTTTCAGTTTCTTCTTAAAGCAACCCCTTTAACATTTGTTGTAGTACTTGTATGGTGTTAACAAACACCTTTAACTTTTCCTTGTTAGGAATCTCCTTATTTCTCCTTCAATTATAAAGGGTAATCTTGGTTGTAGGTCCTTGCTTTCATCACCTTAAATATTTCACACCATTCTTTTCTGGCCTGAAATTTTTCTCTTGAGAAATCAGGTGACAGTCTAATCGGTACTTCCTTGTATATAACTGCGTGCTTTACTCTTGTGGTTTTTAATATTCTCTCCTTGTCTTTAAGCCTTGCCATTTTAATTATAATTTGTCTTGATGTAGGCCTCTTTGGGTACAACTTTTTTTTAGGACTGTCTGAGCTTCCTGGAATTATGTCTTTTTCCTTCACCAGATTAAGGACGTTTTTGGTCATTATTTCTTCAAATATTTTCTCAATCCCTTGCTCACTTTCTTCTCCTTCTGGTACTCCCATGATGTGGGTGTATTACATTTCATATCATCCCAAAGTGTTCTTAAGCTCTCTTTATTTTTTAAATTTCCTTTTTCTTTTTTCTGCTCTGCTTGAGTTCTTTTTATCCTACCTTGTCTTCCAAATTGCTGATTCAATCCTCTGCTTCATCTAACCTACTGCTTACTCCTTCCAGTGTATTACTTATTTCAGATATCGCATTCTTCATTTCTGAATGGACCTTTTTTATTATTCTGTGTCATTTTTTCATGCTGTTGAATATCCTTATAATCATTACTCTAAACCCTTTTTCTATTAAGTTCATTGCCTCCAGTTAATCAAGTTCATCTGGGGTCTATTTCTTTGTCTTCCCATTTTTGGCTGCTTCTTTGTATTAGGTAGATCTACAAAGACTTTGGTTCAGACCTTTGTCTACACTGCTTGTGACTGGCCCTGGGCAACCTGTTTGGAGCTATCAGCAATCCACAGCTTGTGGTTATGTCTGCTGGGCCTGTTGGTGTGCAGGAAGAACAAGACTCTGCACCTAGTCTGTCTTTCACCAACACCAGGCCCAGGCAAGGGTTGGCTAAAGTCTCAGATCTCCCAGATATCCATTTTAGTTGTTGAACTTAATCACTGATGTAACAACCTTCAGCTATACTCAGCAGCCCAGTTTAAGCTCCATAGGGTGGGGCACAGGAATTCCTACAGGCAAGGCTATTGCTTCCCTTGAGGCAGATACTGCTTTGAGGGGAATGCTCTGCTTGAGAAAGATGCCTTCTGCGGTACGAGGAATGACTCAACACAGGGATCCTGACCGCTGTTCCTTCAGTTCTCTCCACAGACCCACCAACCCCAGATTACCCTCAAGTGTTTCTAGTCCACTCCTCCCGCCATCTGCCAGAGCTCAGGGTAAGTGGCTGCAAATGAAATTGTTTGCATTGGCCCTTTGAGAGGCTCTCTATGTCTCTAGCCACCTCTCCCTGGCAGAGAGAAAGCCTGCTACTTCTCACAGCTGAATGTTATCTGGGTTCCCTTCCCAGCTTAGGCCAGGGAGCCTAGCTTGGGTTTAGAACCCATACTTTTCAGGGGGAACTCTTGCCACTGAAATATTCCTATGGAACTTCAGCTGCTTTCCGTTGCAGCCCAGCCAGCTCTCTTGCACCTCCTCTGCACTCCCTATCAGTCTTGTTGTGGTGGTGTGGCTTCTTCCATCTGTCCGTGGTTATAAGGTTATTCACTCTCCAGCTAGTGTTCAGTTGGTTATGGTGATTTTTCCATGATTTAGTTGTAATTCCAGTTTGGTCTTGGGCTGAGGCTTTTGCAGCTTCTCCTCCACCACTCATCCTAGGTCTCTCTGAATGTGATGATTTGCTAGATGAACACACATGTATTTAAGACCGTAAATCATTTAGGAATAAAAATATATGTAAAGAATATGTATCCATACAATACAAACCACATGCAGTATATTATGATGATTTTCCCTTAAATAGTCAATAGTCTTTTAAAGAAATCATATATCTACTCACACATACATAGTAACATTTAACATATGTAGTAAAAGCAGATTATTTCTATTTTCTCAGATGTTTATCCTTTCTGGTGCTCTCCATTTATACCCGAAAATCTAGGGTCCTATCTATGTTTATTACCTTCATCTCAAAAAACTTCTTTTGGCATATACCAAAGTGGGTCTGCTGGACACCATTCTCTGAGCTTTTGTCTGCCTAAGAAAATATTTATTTCCTTATTAAATATAAATAATATTTTCAATGGATATACATCTCTATCATCTCTCTGCTTTTTTTCTTTCTTTTAGTACTTTAAAGATATTAACCAATTTTCTTCCTAACTTACATTTTTCCTAAAGACTGGTCAGCAGTCATTCATATTATTGTCTCTCTGTATGTCCTTTTCTTCTGCCTGCTTTTAATATGTGTTTTTTATACTTGGTTTTCAACAATTTGATCTGATTGCATTATTTTTTTATGCTTATTGAATGTTTTCATATATTAGTTAATACTTGGAAGTGTTCTCAGACATTACCTCTTGAAATATTTCCATCCCATTTTTTTTGCCATTTCCTTCTTGGACATCAATTATGCATATTTAATTTTTTTTACAGAAATTGAGCAATCTGTTCTTTTTAAATTTTTTTCTTTCTGTTTCAGGTGTGTATTTTCTTTTGACCTGTTTTTAAGTTTCCCTATCCTGTTCTTTACCATATGCAGTCTGCCCTTAACCTCGTAGACTGATTTTTTATTTCTCATAACTTTTTTTTCATTTTTTGGATTATATCTTGTGGTTTTCATGTCTCTGCTGAAATTATCATACCTTTATACACGTTCACTGTTTTCACTTTAATGTTCCATCATATTTAATTTAAAGTTTTGCTCATTCCAAAATCAGAGCCTTCTCTTCTCCTTCCATTGACTTTTTTTTTTTTTTTGCTTCTTGTGTCTTTTGATTTTTAGTTGTTGAACAATTCTATTAAAAAAAAACACAGGGACTGAAGTAAGTAATATCTGTCTCCAGAAAGAACAACACTCCCCTCTGTTAGTCTCTTAGAGTAGGGGCTGAGTCAATACACCTGGTCGTTGTGGTCTAGGCTTGTTAAAATGCCAGTGTAATTTTGTCCAACATGGGACTTAAGTGTTTTAAGGGTTATATGGCCTAGGATTACAGTCTCATTAACATTTTGGAAAGCTGCCTGTATTCCATTTTCATTCCAAACTGTGGGGGCTTCCTTCTTGCTTTGCAGCCTGCTGTCACCATTTTGGGTGACTGGAGAATTTTCTTTGCTCTCTAGTTTCACATGCCGAGACATCCTCTGTCTTTGTGGCTGTCCTGTAATCTGTGAGGCTAGTATTGCCAGGAAGAGACTATTTCTCTCAAACCCCCTTAGCTGGAGGTTTAAAGTACCTCGAAGGCTTTTTGTCAACTCTCTTTACCTACTTCTGTTTACAGTATATTGATCACCACCCTGGGGATGTCTCAAACTAATCTGGGTTTGAATCTACCATGTCAGCCCATATACTGCCACTAAAATATTGTTAAATATTACACTTTTAATCCCATCTATGGCAAATTTTTATTCCTGTTCTGTTTCAACTGCAATAAGAGCTATCAAGCTTTTTCATTATACTTTCTTCTACGAGTTTTATGGTTTTAGGTCTTACAGTTAAGTCTTTAATCCATTTTGAATTAATTTTATGACTGCTATCAGAAAGAGGTCAAATTTTATTTTTCTACGTGTTTGCCAGCAACCATTTTCAAAGAGACTATCTGTTTCCCATTTAATAGTCTTGGTTCCTTTGTAAAATATTAGTTGACTGTATGTATGGGAGTTTATCTCTGGGACACCAATTCTGTTCCATTGATCTATGTATCTATTTTTATACCACTATAGGTTTGTATTATAGTTTAAAATTTGGAAATGTGATATTTCCAGCTTCATTCTTCCTTGGGATTGCTTTAGCTATTTGAGGTTTGTGGTTCTCTACAATTTTTAGGATTATCATTTCTGTTTTGTGAAAAAATGCTATTGGAACTTTGATTAACAATAGCATTGATCTTTTTCCTTTATTTTGTGACCATACTCAACAATTTCTCTGAGCACCCTGATTACCAGTGCCTTGAACTGTGCCTCTGATAGGCTGGCTACTCTTCATTGCATAGTTGTATTTTTTCTGGAGTTTTGATCTTTTCTTTTATTTGAGCCATATTTTTTTTGTCTCAGTGCACCTGTTATGTAGTAAGGGGCAGAACCTTAGATAATCACCTGGGGGAGGCTACCCACCTGTCTGTGTTGTGGTGCTATATGTGATGGAGGGGCAAGAGGGGAAATAAGGCCACTTGTTCAGCTCTTGGCCGGCATTCAATCACTTCCTTCACTACCTACAAGCAAATTGGGCCCTTTTGGAGCTGGTTCTGAGTGGGCGGTTTTGTGTACATTCCAGGACCCAATGAGTCTCTCCAATGAACTC
>PVKM010009910.1:0-35935 GCA_004027735.1 Carollia perspicillata | reverse complement strand
GGCATATGCCCTAGACTGGGAATCGAACTGGCAACCCTTTGGTTCTCAGGTTGGCACGCAATCCACTGACCCACACCAACCAGGGCAAGCGTTAAAATTTTAAAAAAGAAGCAACCAATGAATGCACAAATAAATTGAACAACAAATCGATGTTTCTGTCTCTCCCCCTTTCTCTCTCTCTCCAAAATCAATCAATAAATTAAAAAAAATACCTGGCTGGTGTGGCTCAGTGGATTGCGTGCCAACCTGAGAACCAAAGGGTTGCCAGTTCGATTCCCAGTCTAGGGCATATGCTGGCTTTGCAGACCAAGTCCCCAGTAAGGGGCGAACAAGAGGAAACCACACATTGATGATTCTGTCCCTCCTTTCCCCTCTCTAAAAATAAATAAATAAAATCTTTAAAAAAATAAAGTGAAAGATAATCTCAGAGTGGTAGAATTTATTTGCAATCATCTATCCAATAAAGATTTAATATCCAGAATATATAAAGAACTACAACCCAACAACAAAAGGCACAATTTAAAATTGGGCAAAGGACTGAATAGACATTTTTTTTTTTAAATGGATGCATATTTTTTTAAGGTTTTATTTTTTATCTTTAGAGGGGAAGGGAAGGAGAGAGGGAGAGAAATATCAATGTATGGTTGCCTCTCGTGCATCCCCTGCTGGGAACTGGCCTGCAACCCAAGCATGTGCCCTGACTGGGAATCGAACCACGATCGTTTGGTTTGTAGGCCCACGCTCAATCCACTGAGCTACGCCAGCCAGGTGAATAGACATTTTTCCATAGAATATATACAAATGGCTAATAAGCCATTTAAAGCTATTCATCATCATTAGGGAAATGCAAGTCAAAAACTACAATGAAATGCCATCCATACCCACATTCAAAAAACAGAAAATAACAAGTGTTTGTGAAGATGTGAACAAACTAGTACTCAATTGCATTGCACACGGAATGTAAAATGATTCAGTCCTTGTGGAAAACAGTTACAAAGTCACAAAGCTAAATATAGAATTACCATATAACCCAGCACTCCCACTCCTAAGTATATACCCAAAAGAACTGAGAACAGGTAATCAAACAGATATTTGTTCAGAGAAGTTTTACCCACAATAGCCAAAAGGTAGAAACAACCTAAGAAGTGTTCAACAAACGAATGGATAAACAAAAATGTGGTACGTACATACAATAGAATGTTATTCAGCCATGAAAAGGATATGTGCTACAACTTGAATGAACCTTGAAATACGTATGCTAAGTAAAGCAGGCCAGACCTCCCCCGCCCCGCAAAATACACGAATACTATATGATTTCACATAAATGAAATATCTAGCATAGGCAAATTCCTGATCATGGTATCTCAGGGGAGATGCTTACCAGGTAAGCATAGAATAGGCAAATTCATAGAAACAGAAAGTAGACTAAGGTTACCAGGGACAAGGGAAAGATGGGAATGGGGAGTTATTCCTTAATGGGTAGAGTTTCTGTTTGGATAATGAAACAGTTTTGGAAACAGATGGTGATGGTTGCACAACATTGTGAATATAATTTATATCAATAAATTGTACATCTAAATGTGATTAAAATGGTACATTTTGTTATATATATTACTAGAATAAAAATAAAATCTTCCCTACAAAATCACAGAAAATGTTTTAGAGTTAGCTGAAGGATTTCAAAAAAAACCTCTGTGCATTTGCTAGTGTGTCAGATGGAGTTAAATGAATTTCTTATTTCTGGGCAAAAATAGTGTGTCTATAATTACTAATTATATCTAGTTATATCTAGTGAACTATATTTCTTTTCCATTAAATCTCATGATACAATGGGCTAATGGAGAGAGTAACTGTGTCTCTACTGAAAATATTTGTGATCTCTTGATTATAGTGTGACTATTTTCGCTCTGCAGGTTAGAGATATAACATTTCAAGGAAAACTGAGTATTCCAGACAGCAGGAGACATAGACTCAATCTCAAATATATCTTGATAGTTTCTCTGGTTTTGAAATGTTCTAATATTATTCCTAAATTTATACTCCTCTCTCTGCTACTTCAATTTATTCAGACTACAAGATTCTGAGCCTTTAATATTCCATTTTACAAATTTGTCTCAAATTTTACTACCTTTCTGCATTCTCATATTAATTTTAAGAGTCTGTTAATACTGAATCATTTATTATTATTAAACAGGTAATTATATTAATGTAGTATTACTTTAGTTTCTACACAAAAATAGTTTGTTACCTATTTATGTTTCATGTTTGGTAGTTCAAAACTGTGTAATAGTTTCAGTTCTGGGTACCATTGTATTGTGTTCCGGGCATGAAAGGAAAAGGGCTTTCTGTTGGCCCTTTTTATTGAATCTCTTTTGTATTTAATACATCCAACTTGGAAAATTAAAAACAAGAGAATTTTTAAATGTACAGCAATAAATGGGAAACATGGCAACATTTTATCTGCCCTACTAATGTGATAATTTGTGGAAAGAAAGCAACAGTATGCATCCTACAGGTGGCTTATTCCAACTTACCTTGCCATTGAGAACGATGTTCTGACTTCCGCACAACACTGACTGACGACTAACTTTGTTCCCAGAAGCCTGAAAGCAAACAGCAGGAAATGAGGGGGAGCAAGCTGACTGGGTTTCTCCATCAAGAAAGTTCGTATGGAGAGAAAAGGACTTGAAATGGCATGTAGTCTACACTGGGTGAATCCAGAATTTCAGTAAAGAAAGGATGGATTAGGAAACTAGAGATTCAAAGAATGGATTCAGAATGTGGATGTGGTGAGTCTGTCTATAGCCTACTGACATCAGAGACATGGATTCAAGTCCGAATTCTATACCTCGATTTTAAAACCCTAAAGCCAGGATAATGAACTTCACCAGTATCACAGAACTGTGGGAATTCAATGAAAAGCAACAGTAGTAACATTGAGCAACTTACAGACATCATGTATTGGCTATAAAGCACCTAGCAATCTTTAGCGCATAGTAATAAATTATGACAGGTTTGTTTTTTTAAATAGTTTTTAAAGCCTGAAGCCGGGAGCTGTAATTAATATTAGGATGGACGAGACTTGTCCTGCTTTCTGAAAACCATTTTATCTCCACGAGGAAATCAGGATTAAAATGAGAAGGCCTAAACTGGCCATTTAAAGAATAAACAACAAGGCCAGGCCATGCAAGCCCATACATGCCACAGGGACCCGCCGGGGTGGGGCAGACACAAGATGGGGCACAGGCCCCAAAGGGACACAGGCCTGGAAAGGGAGGACTGATGTGCAGACACGCCCGCACCGTCTCGATGTACTCAGACTTGTTGTAGAGCAGCTCGCCCAACTCCATAGCCACCAAGTCCTTTAAGCAGCTCCGCCTGGCTCTGGTCAAACACTGTCAGCGCATCTGTGGGTCCAGGACTCCGGCTACTTCCGGCGAATCCTGCACTTCCGCTCCCAGGAGGCCTCGGGTCTCATCCACTGCTCTGCTCTCTGCTAGGCAGCCCAGGTCCGCTGCTCCACTGTGCATGGCTGCGCATGCGTAAACTGAACGATGGCCATCATTGGCCGGATAGACGGTGCGCGGGGATTTCACGGGCCAGCTGGTCGCGCGCTGAGGGGATCCGGGCGCTCATTCCTTCTAGAGGTGCCAGTGGGGTCCAGGGCCAGCTGTAGTTTTCCTGTCCGCAGCTCCCGGACGGCTGCTCTTTTCGATTCGTTCGCAGGCGCGATGGAAGAGGCTCCCGGGAAGCCCCTCAGCTGCGAGGAGAAGGAAAAGGTGTCGGGGGTGCGGGAAGGGCTGACTCCAAACTCTCACCCCTCTACAGAATTGTAGGCCGGCTTCTGTGTCCCCGGCAGCCTGGGGCTGCACTGACCTCTAACCTACGCTCTTTCAACTCGGGGCTCCCAGGGAGTGAAAGCGTAGAAGAGCACTGTGCTTGCCTAGTGGTGTTTAAAGAACACATTTGTTTAAAAAGTTTTTACAGCACTAATGCATAAATACAAAATGCAAAACTGTATATAAAACTAAAGTGCCCATTGACACGCTCTCTGCCCCAACACACTGTCGGTCTTGGCTCCTCCTAGCCCGCCCCTTAAGTCTGTTAATAGTCTGGTGAGGAGTGCAGAGGGGCGCGGTTGTATTCTCCAACCACCAAAAAGTGATGTGTAGTTTTTCGAAAGGAGAGTGTTTATATACGGTACAGTCTTGATGGTTCTGCAGCTTCTGTTTTCCTCCTCCATGTTTGATTGACATCCATGTTAGTATATGTTTATCGACCCTATTTTTTAAGTTCCGTATAGTGTTCTGTAGTGTGGAATTGCCATGGTTTCCTTAGTTATTACTCTGCTGAGAGACACGTGGTTTCCAGCTTTTGTTTCTACAACAGTGTTGCTCTAGCCATCTGTATTTATGCCACCTTTGCTTATGCTGGTATTAGCTAGAATGTATCTTGTGCTGGCTGTTCCAGGCTTTGTGGTACACTCTTCATTCACATTAACCAACAGTCTTCTTATCGCAGCCTACCTTCTAGTGGGGGTGAGAGGGGTATTTACAAGTTGAGATAATTCACAGATAATCGATAAGTCTGGTGATTAATAGGACGTCTTGAGAAGCAGTCTAGCGGAGAGTACAGACTGTAGAGCTGGACTGCATGGGTTTGAATCACATACCATCTATAAACTGTGTGATCTTGGACAAACTGATTTCCCTCTGATCTTCCCTACCATCTCCGTCCTCTTCCAGGTCTAGGTTCAAATGGTAGTCCTCAGAAATAATCCTCAGCCACCTTATCTAAAGTAGTCCATTCCCATAACTCTGGAGCTCTCACTTGATTACTGTGTGAAATCCATTTATTTGTTTTCTTTTTTAAAAATTAATTAATTTTTAAACATTTTATTGATTATGCTATTACAGTTGTCCCATTCCCCCTCCACTCCCCTCCACCCTGCACACCCCCTCCCACTCACATTCCCCCCCTTTAGTTCATGTCCATGGGTTGTTCGTATAAGTTCTTTGGCTTCTACAGTTCCTATAATATTCTTACCCTCCCCCTGTCTATTTTCTACCTACCATCTATCTATGTACTTATTCTGTGTATCTTTTCCCCCTCTCTCCCCCTTCCACTCCCCTGTTTATTTGTTTTCTTGTTTATTGTCTGCATCATTATATGTAAGCTTGACCACTCTGTATATTTATCACCTGGAACAATAGCAGATAGCCTTACATACTGACACAATTATGTTCCCAGGTGGTGGAGATAGAGATACCTGGACCAATACCTGACAAATAAGAGATTCATTTTCCAAGTCAATGTCTGAGGGTAACAGCTTCTGCTACCCTGGAGGATCTCACAGTGAGAATGGGGGGTGAGGGAATGGAGAAGTAAACAGATAACAAGGTATAATAAATACTGGATAAAGGAAGCATAGAGGAGAGAGGAGTGTCTAATCTGGATTGAAGAAGGACCAGGAAAATAAAGATCTAAGCTGAGGCTTGAGGCATCAGTAAAAATTAGCAAAGTGAGCTGAGGAGGAAATGCTCCAGGTGATAAAACAGTCTGTGCAAAAGTACTGAGACAAGAGAGCACTTGGTGCTTTGTGAGAAGTGAGAGTAATGTGGGCTGGTGCCACTCCTTCCACTGCCTCCTGCTGAGGGACCAGCTGAGCAGCTCACACTCACGTCTGATAGGCACTGTACCCCTTTTCTCTGCTCACTGTACTCCTTCCATTGCTCAATATTGTCTGGTATTGTTGTTCTTCCAGTTGAAGGAAAAACTAGCATTCTTGAAAAGGGAATACAGCAAGACCCTAGCCCGTCTTCAGGTAAGGAATCTTATTCTCTCAAACTGAGGTTTTATAGTACTCTACGAAAACATTTCTTCATAATAATGAAGCTTTAAAAAAATGTTTTTCCCTTAAATTTGTTCCTTGAGCTGCTTTTGCTTTCTCTAGCGTGCCCAAAGAGCTGAGAAGGTTAAGAATTTTATTAAGAAAACAGTGAAAGAACAAGATTGTTTGCTTCAGCCAGAAGTTTCACCACAGCTAAGCCATTCAGGTAAAGCTAGCCCATTTACTTATATTTGCTTCATTATTCATTTCAGCCAGATGTACAAATAATGCCAGGTGTATTTGTCCGTGGTTCTTTTTCTCATAGTCAGAAGATAAGGATGGAGTAACGTAAAGAGCTAGACTCTTTAAAGTGTACAATTTAGCCCTGGCTGGTGTAGCTCAGTGGATTGAGTGCAGACTGCGAACCAAAGGGTCATTAGTTTGAGTCCCAGTCAGGGTCCATACCTGGGTTGTGGGCCAGGTCCCCAGTGGGGACCATGTGAGGGGCAACCACACATTGATGTTTCTCTCCCTCTCTTTCTCCCTCCCTTTCCCTCTGTATAAAAATAAATAAATAAAATCTCTAAAAAAATAAAAATAAAGTGTACAATTTGATGGTTCTTTATATTATTCACAAGACAGTACAACCATCATCACTGTCTATTTCCAGAACATTTTCACCACCCCAGATAGAAACCCCATTGCCATCCCACCCCAAACCCCTGGTGACCACTAATCTATTTTCTGTTTCTGTGGATTAACCTGTCCTGGACATTCATGTAAATAGAATCATACCATATGTGGCCTTTTGTGACTGGCTTCTTTCACTTAGCATGATGTTTTCAGTGGTCATCCATCCGAACATACATACATGCAGGCATGCGTCATTAGCCATTCCCTTTTGTAGCTGAATAATATTTTACTGTATAGATGTACCATCAGTTGATGGACATTTGGACTGTTTCCACTTTTTGACTATATGAATTTGAGCTATTAACCTGCCAGAAACATTCATATACAAATATTTGTGTAGACATATGTCTCCAAGTACTTCAAATATATACCTAGGCATGCATTTGTGGGGTTGTATGGTAAGTCTATGTTTAACTTTTTGAGGAATTGCCGAACTTTCCTATAGCAGCTGTAGCATTTTGTGTTCCCACCATGATGCCTCAGGGTTCCAATTTCTCCACATCATCTCCAGTACTAGTAATTTGCTATTTTAAAAATGATAACCATTCTGGTGGATGTGAAGTGGTATCTAATTCTGGTTTTAATTCTGTATTTCCTAGTGATTAATGATGTTGAATGCCTTTTCATATGCTTAGAGGCCATTTGTATATCTTCTTTAGAGAAATGTCTGTTCAAGTTCTTTGCCAATATTTTAATTAGGTTTTTTTTTTATTATGGGGTTGTAAGTGTCCTCATATTATAGCTGTTAGACCCTTAGTAGATGCAAGATTTGTAAATATTTTCTCACATTCTGTGAGCAATAAACTATCCTTTCAGTTGATTTGTTTAGTGTTCTTTTTCCCTCTCTACTTTTAGAAGTTATACTCATTGATTAATTATTGAAAAGATTTTAAAATTAAATTTCTACATATGCACAGAGAAAAATATCTGGCAGGAAATACTCTAAAAAACAATGGTCATTTCTCATGTTAATTCTTAGATGATTTATAATCATAAAATCTGAGGCTATTGAAATAGGAAAGAGGTATTAACATTACTTAAGCAAAAAACTGCTGCCACAGAAGAAGCAGCGGGAGGCAGATCTGGCCAGAGGCTAGGGACCTGCAAGGTGGCCCTGTAGTGGGCCCACCCACCACCCTGTGGACCAGTGGAGAAAAAAAAAGCCTCCAAGCCTTAAAAACAAAGACATGAAATAAAAAATTAGGTAAGATATGGGGGAAATGGGGCGATGTTGGACAGAGGGTTTCAGTTACACAGAATAAATAAGTTTTGGAGATCTAACGTGCAACATGGTGATAATAGTTAACACTACATGTCTATTGTATACTTGAAATTTGTTAAGAAAACTGATCTTCAGTGTTCTCACCACACAAAAAATTATAACTATGTGAATTGATGGTTATGTTAATTAACTTGATTATGGTAACATTTTGCAATGTATACATATATCAAACCATCACATTGAATACCTTTTTTACAATTTTTTTCAGTTGTACCTCAATAAAGCTATGAAAAAAACTAAGAAAAAAGATGATTTCAATAAAGAGTAGATAACTTTTTAGTTTAAAAATCATTTTTCTAACACAATTCTGTTTGTTTACCTTTACATAAAATTATTAGGGTTTATTAGATTATAAAAAACTTGAACTTTAATCTGCCTGAATGAAATACATTGACTTTTTTAAGTAAATATTTGATAGTATTTACAGATAATATTTGAAAATAAGTATTTTTTGTTTCCTTTTGAAAAATATTAATTATACAATTTTTTCCTCCTTAGAACCTAAAACTAATGTATCTTCTTGTGACACATTACACATCAGTACCCATCTTGATGAAGAAACTGGAGATGTTGAGCCTGCATCCTTTAAACCTGGATGCGGTCCAGTGGAAGCATTGCACGTACAGAGAACAGATGATATCCAAGAATATTTTGCCTACAGGGTCAATGGCCCTGATGGTGAAAAAAGGCAGAGTAAGCTGCCAGGGAGAAGAAAGAAGCAGCAGAAGAGAATATTTATTTCACAAGAGAGAGAATCTTTCTTTGACACTGATTCACTTATCCTGTCTGGAAAAAGACTAAACAAACAAAAAGAAATCAATAACGAAAATCCTGAGACATCTGTAACTAAAATAAGAACTAAGTTTTCAAGTCTTCAGTCTGACGTTCCAGATTCTCAAGCATCAGTTACAGAAACTAATGGAGGAAGTGTATTAATTCCGTTCAATGCCAAGCCACAAAGCAGTGTGGATGCTGTCTTAGGAGAAAATAATTTCCCTACAGTGCCCTCACATCCTTTTTATACTCCCTCAGATAGCAGTAGTGGTCCGCACCTCCAACATAAGCCTCCTAAACGGAACTGGGAGCTTACTGCTCGCGGTTTAAAAAGCATTAGCTTTATGTCACCTGTAAACTTCGAGGCACACAACAAAAACATGACTGTCCTTACAGGTAACCTAGAGGTAAATAAAACTGTAAGTGCAAGTGGCCAGCAGCCTAGAAGTCTTGACTTAGAAGCAGATAATGTATGTTGTGTAAATGAACTCACTTATAACTTACCAGCAAATGAAAACCAAAACTTAAAAGACCAGAGTCACACAGAGGAGTCTTTAGAATCTTCCAGTAATGCCCTTGATGATAGAAATGAAAGTCTTCAGGAGAATGAGGTTCTAAGTCAGTCTAAGAGTCTTGGCCCAGAAATAGTCTCTCCTGTTTCTGCAGAAAATCAAACACATTCTTGCACTATGCTAGAAGGCCTTCCTTTTCCTGCAGAATATTATGTTAGAACAACACGACAAATGTCAAATTGCCAGAGGAAAGTAGCCCTGGAGGCTGTAATTCAAAGTCACTTCAATGTCAGAAAGAAAGGGGTTAAAAATAAAAATAAGGAAGCTACTAAAATTTTAAATCTTTTCAGTGAAGAAGCTAACAAAAGTATAACTAGGATGTGCGACACATGCACAGGACAGACAAGTTCAAGAAGTCCTTTTCAGACACTTCTCTCATTAACTGAAGTCAGTTCTCCCACTGGGCCCACTAAAGATGACTTTTCTGGGAAGGCAGTTACCCAGCCATCCAGTAAAAGACACAGAAGAAAAAGAAAGTCAATCTGCACCCCTACATCGCATCGTCATGAACTACTTTTGCCCACTTCTGGCATGTCAGGTGTTAACAGGTCCAAGGAAGAAGTCACCTTGCACAAAGAAAAGAATGAAAAAGCAATTATTCATGGTAAGAAGAGAGAAATGGTAAATCAAGGTGAGGTTGAGGATGATGACAATAATAGTCTCATTGTGTGCCTGGCACTTTCTACATGCCATACAGATGCTAACTCAAATCATCATGGCAACCCTATGGAGGTAGCATCTATTTTTTTTTCAAAGATTTTATTTTTTGAGTGAGGGGAAGGGACATAAACATCAGTTGGCTGCCTCTCGCACACCTGCAACTGGGGACCCAGCCTACAACCAAGAGGCACGTGCCCTGACAGGGAACCAAACTCATGACCTTTCAGTTTCCAGGCTGGTGCTCTGCCCCACTGAATCACACTAGCCAAGGCAGAATCCATTTTTATCCTTACTTTATAGATGAGGAAACTTCAGGCACAAGGAGATTCAAGTGTTTTAATTAAAATGACAAACCAGGGTTCAGACCTGGTCATATGGTGTCAGAGTTCACAAATGTTGGTTTAAAAAGTTGATGATCAAAAGGAAAATATATTGGACACTTAGCTAAAATTAGTATTCAGGTACAACACAGTTTTTATCCATGGATAAAAATATAACTAATAATAGGAAGTGTTTTTGAGATGAAATGTGTGTCAAGAGTAAGAGGTCACTGAAAACTCTTAGGAATGATTGTCTAAAAAATACAATAGGTCTGAGCAATTTTTTTTTGAACTAAATATCCAATACAGTCTCTGAGGTCTGTGGGACACAAGATTTTGGAAGATAGAAAGTGACGTTTAAATTTAAACTTTTTAATTAAAATAACTTACTTGGGAGTTACTATATCTGATAAACTAAGCGTAAAAACTAGATAATTCACTTTGGCTCTCTACTAGAGATCACTAAACTTTCCATAAAAGGTCATGTAGTAAATTGTCTCTGTGCCCTGTCAGAACTACTCAAATATAGTGCAAAAGTAGCCATAGACAACATGTAAATGTGACAGCATTCCAATAAAATTTTATTTACAAAAATAGGGAACCTGCCCTGGCTGGGTGGCTCAGTTAATTGAAGTGCCATCCTGTACTCTAAAAGGTTGTAGGTTAGATTCCAGGTCAGAGCACATGCCTAGGTTGCAGGTTCAATCCCCAGTCTGAGTGCATACGGGAGGCAACTGATCGATGTTCTCACATTGATGTTTCTCTCAAATCAATAAACATATCCTCAGGTGAGTGTTAAAAAATAGGAAGCTTGCTTGCTCTCTACCTTTGAACTGATGATCTGGTCTATGAGCTGTAACTAGTTAATAAAATAATAGGTCATTATGACTTACCATTCAACAAGAATACAAAGAAAGCAAAGCAATCTCATAGTAAACTAGAAACATTCTTTTGTATGTGTTGACATAATCTATTGTTTTAGTGACCAGCAGCTACATTAAAATTTCTGTTTCTTAGGTGACCTTCACGTAACAAAATTAACATTTAAATTCAGTGAACAATTTTACAACATTTAGTATATTCGTAACATGCAACCATGATCCCTACCTAGTTCCAAAACATTTTTATCACCCTACATGGAAACCTTGTTCCCACTTCATTTCTTCTCCATTTCTTCCCCAGCCCCTGGCAATCTATCTCTATGGATTTACTTATTTCATACCAATAGAGTTACACAAAGTATGACCTTTTGTGTCTGGCTGCTTTTGCCTTGTTTTCAAGATAGATCCATGTTCTAGTATGCACAGTACTTCATTTTTTTATAGCTGAATAATATTCCATTGTATGTATGTATCAGCATTTGTTTAT
Organism: Carollia perspicillata; assembly: GCA_004027735.1. Taxonomy (NCBI): domain Eukaryota; kingdom Metazoa; phylum Chordata; class Mammalia; order Chiroptera; family Phyllostomidae; genus Carollia; species Carollia perspicillata. The sequence continues at coordinate 24,436 of PVKM010009910.1, read as the reverse complement.
TCATTTATTAGATGATGGATGCAGCTGCATTTTGAATGGTATAGAATTACAGTCTAAGAGTAGTAAATAACTCTACTTGAAAGGGAGACTAAGTTTTCTTCAGTGAGAACTGCCAGCATTTTGTAGACTGTACTCTGAAAGTCTGTTAGAATCATAGTTTTAGATCAGAACGGTCTTTAGAGATTCTTAGTACAGTTCCCTTATGAGGGACGAGGGAAAATGAAGAGAACTGACTTGCCTAAAATAACAGCACGTCAGTGGCCAAGCTTGGACTACCCTCTGTCTTCCTTCCCCCAACCAGTGGCTGTCAGCACTGTACTGTTTTGGGTACTGCAAAAGGAGAGCTGTTAATTACTAACTTGTGGCTGATAATTTGAATGAGTTTTCAGAGTTAAGGGTGGGAAATGATGAACGTGTTACACCCTGTTGGAGTTTGGAAGTAGACTTTGTTGGGGGTTAATGTCTCTCCTGGGTATGTTATTGTTCCTTTCTATTTTAGGGAAAGAAGGTCACTGCCAAAAAGAGTACTCCTTTTCTTCCAGTAATAGTATTTATTCAGCTTTGGGCGATGATGCTTGCAGTGCCCCATCTCATACGCATGAAATGTTAAGTTTAAAGCAACTGTCAACTATTCTCAAAATCACAGACTTTCAGTTACCTGATGAAGAATTTGGACCTCTTAAGCTTGAAAAACTGAAATCCTCAGAAAAGCCAGTTGAGCCTTTTGGAACAAAAGTGTATAGAGATAGGCATCTTAAAGAGGGAAAATGTATTGTTTTGGAGGAACTGACTCCTAAACAAATCGACGTAGAAATGGAGGACTTGGGAGAGGAACTGATTGTTCTACCAGGAGAAACACATCCTAAAATACAAAAGCTAAAAAGCCAGCCGCAGCAGAAGGGCCTTTCCTCATCCATGTTACTTTTCACTCCTTCAAATACTATTACTCCTGATGATGGTAACAGACCAACAGATGTGTGTTCACCTGCTTTCCCCATCTTAGGCACTACTCCAGATCTTGGCCCCCAAGCACACAAAGTGACTGTAGAAGCTGTTAGACTAACTTGCTCTTCACCCCCTCTTTCTCCTGGAAAAACCAGTGAGAGTCAACAATGCCACAGTTGCACCAGCCCACCAAAATTAGATGGCATACTCCATGTGTCACAAAGGGAAGGACAGCCTAAATGTGACTGTGATTCTGGTCCTCAAGCAACACCTCTCCCCACTGAGTCATCCACTTTCAAAGAGGATCAGCACTGTGGAAATATATGCCTGGAACCATGGAAACATTCCATTGAACAGGTACAGTCCACTTCCTTTGGGACATTTTCTCTAAAGGAATGAAATACCTTGCTGTGGAAAGCATGACTTCTTTATGCATTGATTTCTCAGTATTTAAGAATGTTTAAAATGCCATAGCCCTGGTCAGTGTGGCTTGGTTGAAGCGTCATCCCATAGACCAAAGGGTCACGGGTTTGACTCCTGGTCATAGCACATGCCTAGGTTGCGGGTTCAGTCCCGGTTGAGGCATGTATGGGAAGCAAGCAGTTGATGTTTCTCTCATATCAATGTTTTTCTCTCTCCCTTATCCTCTCTAAAGTCAATAAGCATGTCCTTGGGTGGCGGTAAAAGAGATTTTAATATCCTTCGACATGACTTAACTATAAATGTTAGGTTTATTCTGGGGAATTAAAAAGTTTATTTAAAGATGTATTTTTAAAATGGAGTGGGGATCCTATTGCCTTCATCGTCAGTGAAGCAGTTTGCCATATGAATTAGACATTTTGATGAGTGAGTGATGCAGGCAGACATCATATGTAAAGTGTAGACTAATTGTGTGACTTGTGTTTCTACAGACTGAAATAACAGATGTTCCTACTTGTGACACCTTAAACCCAGGCAACCTACAATTGGTTTCAAAATTAAAGGTCAGAAGACTGTAACCTTATAATGTGTCTTATGTCTTATATGTAAAAAATATAATGAATTGTTAGGAAAATAGAGAAGGGTGCCCTGGCTGGTGTGGCACAGTGCATTGAGTGCCAGCCTGGGAACTGAAAGGTTACCACTTTGATTCCCAGTCAGGGCACATGCCTGGGCTGCACTCCAGGTCCTTGGTTGGGGATATGAGAGGCAACCAATTGATGTGTCTCTTTCGTACATAGATGTTTCTCTCCCTTTCTTTCTCCCTCCTTCCCCTCTCTCTAAAAATAAATAAATAAAATTAAAAAAGAAAGCAAATAGAGAAGAATTTTATTAGTTTTTCATTCTTAATACTATTAAATAAACTTGGTTTAAAGAAGATTCAGAAAAACAGATTTAGGCCCTGGCTGGTGTAGCTCAGTGGATTGAGCGCAGGCCTGCGAACCAGAGCACCGCCAATTTGATTCCCAGTCAGGGCACATGCCTGGGTTGCAGGCCATATTCCCAGTATGGAGTATGCCAGAGGCAACCACACATTGATGTTTCACTCCCTATCTTTCTCCCTTTTCCATCTCTCTAAAATAAATAAATAAAATCTTTAAAAAAGACAGATTTAATTAAGTTCTTTGTTTTTCACAATATTTACCTGTATTTGTATTTTGAGATCATCTCCTAAAGAAGTTATTCATGTCAAGCTATTTCCAAGAACAACTTAAACTCAGTAACTCATCTAGATTAAAATCAGGCATTTTAACAGAGGGAAAGAAAGAAGAGGAGTCATTCATGACTTTCCTACCCAAATGATGTGCTATATCAGAAAACTGGTAGCATTTCTTGATTATGATGTAGTAAATGGTTAATCTTTCATATGCTGTGTGATATATGTGGTTCCAAGAAATATAAATAACAATATTCTGTTAGTGATATTTTAGTAAATCCTGAGAAAAAGATTGGACCTGTGACCTAGTTAACTTTGTATTCATGATACTTGAAGTAATTTGGTGTAGAGTAGGGTTTATCAATTTCGGTACCATTAGCATTAGGGGTGGGATAATCCTTTGCTTGGTTGGGGGCGGGGCGGGGGGGTGCCTATCCACTGTAGGATGTTTAGCAACAGCCTTGATATCTACCAAACAGAACCAGTAGCACCCCCTCCCTAGTCCTGATACCTAAAAATGTCTGCAGACATTGACAAGTGTCCCCTGGGGAGCATTGCAAAATTGCCCTCAGTTGAGAAAAGTGGTATAGGAGAAAGCTTTAAATACACCTAAACTGTGCCAATTGGCTTTCCGACCTTGGGCAAATCCTTTAGCTTCTGAGCCCCACATTCCTTTTCAATAAAAGATACATAGTAATACCTATGTCATTTCAAAGCTGTTATTGAACCAATTTTAATAACTAGTTTCTTTTAGGAAATGTTTCTTTAGGAAATCAGCCATTTCATTTGTGTCTTCAAGTTTATAAGCGATGCTACTTACTGTTTTTATATTATTTTACTGACAGTTAAGCCTCTTTCTCCTCAATCTCCCATTTCCTACATCAGACTTAAGAGATTTGTCCGTTCTGTTGGTTTTCCAGAAAAACTAGCTTTTGCTTGTATTGATTAATTGAGGTTTTTGTTTCCATTTCATTTATTCCTATTTTTATTCTTAATAACTTCTTCCTTGTGTTTTTCATTGTACTTTTTTCATTGTTCTTTTACTTTCTTGAGCTGCTTGCTTATTTTGTGTTTATCTTTCTTGCTTTTTGATAAATACCTTTATGGTTGATTATACATTGTGGGGGAAATCTTGCTTTGGCCATACGCTGCACGATTAGATGCCTAGCACTCCCCTTGCTGTTTGTTTGCAAATAGTATGTTATTTCAACCCATGAATGGTTTATCAGGATGTTTAATTTCTAAATGGTTAAATTGTTAAGGGCTATCTTTTGTGGTTAAATTTGAATGTATTGCATTCTGGAGCTATCCTTTTCAATTATATCATAAGATAAGGGTATATGTGCAATTTAAAAAATATATATTTATTTATTTTCAGCCCTAGCTGGTGTGGCTCAGTGGATTGAGCTCTGGCCTGTGAACCAAAGGATTGCTGGTTCAATTCCCAGTCCGAGCATATGCCTGGGTTGCAGGCCAGGTCTCCAGTAGGGGGTGCATGAGAGGCAACCATACATTGATGTTTCTCTCCCTCTCTTTCCCCCTCCATTCCCTCTGCCTAAAAATAAATAAAATAAAATCTTTTTAAAATGTTTATTTATTTTCAGAGAGAGGGTAAGAGAGGGAGAAAGAATGGGAGAGAAACATTGATCCATTGCCTCTTGCACACCCCCAACCAGGGACCTGACCTGCAACCCAGTCATGTGCTCTGACGGGGAATTGAACCAGCAACCTTTTGGGTTGTAGGCTGGTGCTCAATCCACTGAGCCATACCAACCAGGGCATGTATGTGCAATTTTTTAGTTACATGTAAGACCCGCCAAGCTCTTTATTTTAACTTGCAAAAAACTTTAATTACATTTACTTGGTATTTCATTTAATCCTTGTTATGCATCACTTTTCATATTTATTCTTTTAATAAAATGGATCCCAAGAATCCCTTTAACATGACTGTTGTTGCTATTCTGGTCAGAATCCTTCAGGTTCCTGTTCTGTGGATGTGAGTGCTACGTGGTGGGAAATAGCTGGTGTCAAAGAGCCATGTATCATAACTGCTTGTGAATATGCAATTTCTCTTTGGAAACCTCTGGATATTTGGCAGTGGGAAAAAATGTATTCTTGGCACTTCACAGAGGTGAGTCCATTCTGAAAGAGATCTTTGCGATTATTTGCGTGCAAGACAGAACAGAGAGGTAAGCTTTTTCCCCAGCATTTCATTATGAACATACAGGAAAATTGCACAGTGAGCACTGTGTACCTGCTGTCTAGACTCTGCAGTTGACATTGTGCTTTATTAGCTTTATCACGTGTTTATCCAGAGGTGGAGTTTTATACTAGGTTTGTTGAAGCAGCTTAGAATTTCCAGTCTATTCTCACATCTAAACTTGTCGATACCCATTTATCTTACACTTCATGAAAATGCTGTTTCTATTTCTTTTCTGCATGAGTTTTCTTCCAGACCTTGTCCACTTTCATACATGTCTTACCTGGTTGCAATCCTAGTGTGATTAATTTTTTTTAATCTTCTTTTTCTCACTTAGCACATTCTTCTTGTATCTGCATTTCTTCTTGTATGTACATATTCTTCCTACTTACCTATTTACAATTTTATTTGTTTTTCCAGTATATTGGCAAATACTCATAAACTTGTCATATATATATTTACTCCTCACCAAGGATGTTTTCATTGATTTGAGAGAGAGAGGAAGGGGGGGAGAGAGAGAGAAACATTGATCAGTTGCCTCCCATATGCACCCAGACCAGGGACTGAACTCAAAACCTGGATATGTACCCTGACCAAGAATGGAACCTGCAACCTTTTGGTGCACAGGACAACACTCCCAACAACCAAGCCACCTGGCCAGGGCTAAACTTGTAATATATTTAAAGTACACTTTGTGATAATTAGATATGTATATGTATACAGTGTGAATGGAGTCTCACAATTAAGTTAACACATCCATCACTTTGCATAGTTACCTTTTTTTAATCCTTACCTGAGGATATGTTTATTGATTTTAGAGAGAGAGGAAGAGGTGGGGGAGGAACATTGATGCATGAGAGAAACATTGATCGGTTTCTCTCACGCCCTAAGGTACATGCACCAACCAGAGGTCCAACCTGCTAACTAGGATCTACTCTCTTAGCAGATTTCATTCTTGTTCTCTAGTATATATATCCATAGCTTCTAGCTATGTGCTGTTGCTCAATAAATATTTGTTTAGTGAATACATTTATTTTAAATGGCTGCATAATGCTCCATTAGCTCACGTGCCAAAATTTACTTAGTTATTCCACTGTTGTTAGAAGCACAGCTTGTATTAAATAAACACTGTGTAAACACTGTTACACATATAGCTTATTTGGATTTATGACTCATTAAAAGGGTGTTTGGCCCTGGCTGGTGTAGCTCAGTGGATTGAGCACGGACCTGCGAACCAAACAACCGCGGTTCGATTCCCAGTCAGGGCACATGCCTGGGTTGCAGGCCAGTTCCCAGCAGGGGATGCACAAGAGGCAACCATACATTGATATTTCTCTCCCTCTTTTCTTCCCTTCCCCTGTAAAGATAAATAAATAAAAATTTTTAAAAAAGGGTGTTTGCCAAACCTTCTCACATTTCTCCAGATGTTGGAAACTATCCTGCTCCAGTAAGAATAAAAAGGAATGCAACAAATTTTGGAAAATTTAAATTGATTAAAAATGAAACAACCAAATATCATTTTTTTGCTTTTTGTGTTGTTTAGGTTCCAGTATTACAAATAATTCCCATGCCTGATGTTTGTAATCTGGTGTGTGTGGCTTTGGGAAATTTGGAAATCAGAGAAATCAGGTATATAATTCTTCAGGGGGAGGTTTTTCCCCCCTTTTTCTTCCCTTTTTCTTTCCCTTTATTCCTGGTCTGAAGTTTCCATTTAAAATTTACCTAGTTCTTGACTATTAAAAACTTACTTCTGACTTCTCTGCGTTTTTCCTTATGTTTGGTTTAGGGCATTACTCTGTTTCTCTGATGCTAAAAGTGAAAACCAAGTGCTTCTGAGTTCTGGAAATATACAAGCTGTGCTTGGACTGACAAAGAGGAGGCTAGTCAGTAGCAGCAGGACCCTTTGTGATCAACAAGTGGAGATCGTGACGATTGCAGAAGATGGAGGGTAAGAAAAGCCCTGGTTGATTTTAACTATTAGATAAAGAATAATTTTATCCCAGAGTTTTAGAGAAAGTTGGTTCCCCCAGTATCTTGTTTTTCTGTGTTCTAGGCTTGGTATCTCAGGTTATGTTCAATAGTGGACCATAGAAGCAGTTTAGAGGGGTGGAAGTGACATGCAGGGAAGAAGTCAGTGCAGAGGAGAGGCTTAGCAAAATGTAGTTTGTTCTTTTTGTCATCTTTAAACTCTCGGTGTACCCCTTAAATATTACAAGTACCTGAAGATCCTAGGTCCTTCCCTTGTTCCACACACTTGGTTTTCATGACTTCTGTTACCATCTAAGATAAATACTAATAGCAAACATATGTTTCCAGCTCTGAGCTCTTTCTTTATCTCCAGACCTGCATGCCTATATAGTAGACATCTGGGCTTCCCTCAAATTCAGCATATTGAAAACAAAGCTCTTAGCATCCTCTATGTCTATCATATATCCATTTATGTACTTTATTGTGATTTTTTTTTAAATCTGTTCTTCCTTATAACAGGGCATGGATCTTGTTTGTCTTATCTTTTTACGAACTGTTGCAGTAATCCATACAAGAGACAAATAATTATTTGCTAAATTAGGAAAGTGTTAGTGGAGATGAGGAGAAGCAGACAGATGTGGGAGAGATGAAATGATAAAATCAGTAGGACTTGGTGATTAAGATGATAGAGAGAAGGAGACGAAGATAATATCTAGGTTTCTGGGTTGGTCACCTGGGTAGATGGTGGTATCATTTGTTGAGATAGAATACAGAAAGAAACATTAGGTTTAAAGAGAGAACTGGTGAGTTTAATTTTGTGTATTATGAATTTGAGGTATTTGCAATATATCTAGGTAGATAATATAAATAATATATATTTATTGTACAAAGTTTAGAATATATATGTTTTCTGATTGAAACTTTTTTCTGCTCTTAGCTTAGTATTTTTTTAAGATTTTATTTATTTATTTTTAGAGAGAGGGGAAGGGAGGGAGAAAGAGAGAGAGAGAAACATCAGTGTGTGAGAGAAACATCGATCAGTTTCTCTCGCATGCCCCTGACCAGGTACCTGGCCTGCAACCCAGGCATGTGTGCTGACCGGGAATTGAACCGGTGACCTTTTGGTTTGTGGGACGATGCCCAACCTATTGTGCCACACCAGTCAGGGCAGGTTAGTGTTTATTGTACAGAGTTCAATAATATGCAGAAGGACTAGTTAGAAACTGCTTTGGTACAAAGTGCTGGTTTTTAATGCTATTTTAAATGCAGGAGCAAAGAAAAACAGTTTTTGATGCCCGTTGAGGAGACTGTACAAACTTTTGCTGAAGTTCAAGGGATTCAGGAAGCTCTGCTTGGTACCACTATAATGAACAACATTGTTATTTGGTAAGTTTTCCCTCAAGCCCTCAGTTTTCTCTTCTGTAATGTAAGTATATATCTCTTATTTCACAGGGTCATTAAGATTAGATAAGAGACTCTAAATATAATTGTTTGTTTACTGTCAGGTGCTATACACTTGTCCTAACAAGAACATCCTATTAATTCAGACATTGTGAAAAAGATAAGTCTGAATAGACTATACATGAATGAAATTTTATTGGCAAAATTTTATTGGAAAATTTTATTGGCAAAATTTTATTCTGGTTAATGGCTGAGTGGCAGTTATCAAACCAACTCTCCTACTTCAAGTAACTATTAACTCTGGAAAAAATATAAAAATCAATTAACTGAAGGCACTGGAGAGTGAGAAAAAGAAGAAAGATACTGGAAGGAGTTCAACCCTTAGAGAAAGGAAATGTCACTGGGTAAGTTTCCTATTCTTATGGCTTTTAATAGAGGGTGGGCCCCAGTTGCACACTGGGTGGCCAAAAACCTGATAGAAAATCTTCTGTCTACTGGTTTAAAGAACCGCATGACAGAGTTCAGTGTGACCACAGTAGTTAGAAAGTGAAGGAGGGAAAGATCAAAAAGTAGAGAACCAGAGAAGAGCCCTAAACTCAGGCTATAATCTCTGCCTTAATATTTGGCTGACCTTTAAACTTATATGTATTCAGAGCAGACTCAGAGAAGCCCAGGTAAGGCAAAGATAACTAAACTTGGTTTTCAGCAATTAGAATGTGAGTTTATCCAAGTTAACTTGTTTACTAGGGAAAAGAAATCAATATTCTTCAGAGGAACTTAACAGAATCCACAGTTTATATGAAGTGTCATTCACGATGTCTAGAATACAATCCAGAATTACTAGATATATAAAAAACATTTAATTATAGAATCCAAATTAACAACTTTGTGATAAGGAAACTAAAAGTCCCCAGCTACCTCTCTTTCCTGACCTCAGACAGAACCATATCTGGCCATCAGTACTGTCAGGGTTAATTTGTATTAGGGGAATAGTTTAATTTATTTTTTCTCAGAAGCCTTCTCCATTAACTATTTCCTTGGGGCCAGAATGGGTCTTGGTAAATGAAAGTTATGATATTAGTTTCACTACTACCTTACCTCTTTAACACTGCCCAGTGCTAACCCTCTAAGGATAAAACAGGAAAGCATGGCCCCTGAGAGACACCTTGCACCTCCTTACCATGGAACCTCTAAAACTGGACCATGTAATAACATGCCAGAAGAAAAACATGCCTGTTTTCAAATGTCCTGCTGTCTACAGCTGCAGGTTCCCACACGGGTACTTTCCTCAGGTCTCAGGACTTAATTTGAGGACAATACTCTTTTAAAAAGTTGTCTTTTCTATTCTTTCTGCTATTTTTATAGTTTAGACCTTTACTGTTTAGCTCCTGGACCATCAATTTAACCCAGTAATTTCCATGAATCAATATTTAACCTCCAGATCATCTTCTTTTTTTAATTTTTAAGAAAAGATTTTATTCATTTTTAGAGGGAGGGGAGGGAGGGAGAAATAGAGGAAGAGAAATGGTTGCCTCTTGTATGTGCCCCAACTGGGGACCATACCTACAACCCAGGCACACAGCCTGACCAGGAATCAAACTGGCAACTTTTCACTTTGTGAGATGATGCCCAACCAACTGAGCCACACCAGTCGGGGGTTAAATTATTTTTTATTTATTGACTTGAGAGAGAGAGAGAGACATTGATTTGTATTTCGCACTTATTTATGCATTCATTGCTTGACTCTTATGTGTGCCCTGACTGGGGATAGAACCCACAACCTTGACGTATCGGGACAATGCTCTTATTAACTGAGCTACTCAGTCAGGGCCTCCAGATTATCTTTTATGCTAAACACTCTTACTCCCATCCTCCCCTCTGCCCCAGAAATAAAAACTTCCATGAGGCTCATGTTTGCTTTTCTTTAGCTTCCATTTCCCTCATGTTCTATTACAAAAATTCCTCTTCAGCTATTCCATATTCCTTAGCTCCACTTTTTCTTCCCATCCCTCAGTTCCCCCCTTATGCTAATAGCATTTCATATATAATGGATCATAACAAGATTTGAGGTTGCGGAGGAATCTCTATACTTAGCTTCTAAGAGTCAGTTTAAATTCTAAGGAGTACCTTCCCCCACAGCTGCCTTGAGTTCTGTCCTATCACCCCTGCCCTCATTAGTATTACCTTGTCTGAATTTATGTGGCCCTAATTTTTAATTTAGCATGTGCTACTTTGTATTATGAAAGTCCCTGAAGACAATACCATATCTTTTACCAGTTATCGGTGCCTGCCTTAGCTCCTTGCTTTGGTAGCTGCTCAAAGCTGTATGGCTCATACTATCTATCAAAAGCTACCTTTTACCACTCAGGCTTTCTCTAACTTTGTATGTGCAGAGAGTAGTTGTTCACCTCTGCTGTGGGACTCCTGATTATTAGATGCCTAAAGCAATTCATGTTATACTACAGGTTCGAGTGGCTCGTTTTAAAACTATTGTTGAAGGTTTAAATATTTAATCTTGGTTAAGCTGTATTCACTGAGCACTTTCTTTCAATTATTTGATCGATGTTTGAGTCTACTTCTCTGTGCAAGATGCAAATATGAATTAGATATGAATCCTGGCCCCAGGGCCCCTAAAATCTAGTAGGTAAATAGGATTGCTTTACAATACCAAGTGTATGAATCCTTTACAGTTTGCACAAGGTCAGAGTGATAGAGATTTGGACAGAGTACTTTGGGGTTTGGGAAGAGAGCAGTTATTAAATACAGAGCATGCACTAATCTCTGTAAGGAATAAGCCTGCTCTGGTATCCCTTATATGAGAAAAACCTTGCATACTTACATGAGAATTTAATTTTCTGTCTTTAGTTTTTATGTATAGTACCTGGGCCATAGAAAATTTAGAAGTATTTGTTGAATGAATACATTATAACCTATGACAGTTTATATTAAATAAAAAATGAGTCATATGGACAATACTATGTAGAATTGGAGGTGAGGAGATTCCTGTGGACTGATATAGGTAGGGAGGAGTGAGAGTCATGCAGCTGGGAGGAGCTCGTGCAGCTGGGAGGAGCTGGGACATAATCTGGGTCTTGAGGAATGGGTGACCATTGGTCAACATGGGATGAGATTAGTAATGGGGAGGGCTTTGGAAGGGGTAGCTTGAACCAAGGCAGAGAGCTGGGAATAAACATAGTATGTTAAACAGATAGTGAGAAGATTTCAGGTAAAGGAGCAATGAGTTGCACAGTACTGCAAGTGCTAAATTTGTGAGGATTGTAAGTACCATGAAAAATAACTTGGACTTTATCTGTGGCCAATGGGAGCCAACCGAAAGTTTTTCATAGGCAGAGTCACATGATAGAACAGTTGTTAGTATCACAAATCCTCAGGCTAAGAAGTGGTTCCAACAAACTTTCTTTTTTCTTCTCTTTTATATTCATCCTCTTCTCTCATCCTTTTTTGCATTTTTCACTCAGCTTACTGGCTTTCCTTCTCTCTCTATTATCTTGGGCTAGCTCTAGAATAAGCAGATATTATAGAGACATAATTATGACTCTGTTTTAGGTGTTGTCTCTTGCCTAACCAGATTTGGTTTCCTGACCACTGTCCTCCATGGAAAATTTGGGTGTAACAAGAATTGTGGCAAAGTCATAATGATAGAGCTAACCATGTAGCTTATTTTAATATTGACACCCAACTGAAATGAAGTAATGGAAACCTTTTCTCCTAGAATTTGGAGAGATTTCTCCCACTAGCCCTCTTTAGCAGAGGGCTAAACTATCAAAATAAACCATTGGCCAAGTGAAATAGTTCTATTTTTATCTCAATCTGTGACTAAACAATACAGTGGGGGGACTGCATCCCTTAGTTTTTTACCTTGGGCCCCTCCTAAAGGATGCTGTGATAAATAAGAGACTATTATGTGAAAACCAGTTTGCTGGAAGGGTGTTACCAGCTTTTCTATTTTTGGTGTCTAAGGAATTTAAAAACTGGTCAGCTCCTGAAAAAGATCTACATTGGTGATTCCTACCAAGCTTCCATCTGTCACAAAGCCTATTCTGAAATGGTAAGTAATGATCAGTTGGGACCACTTTGTATCTACTTTGAGTGTTACTTTTGGTATCACTGAATGAGAGCAATAACTTAGTAAGTACTAATTAACTGGCCTTCCCTGTTGCCTTTCTTTTTCAGAATTGGATAGCAATGTTTGTTCTTTCTTTCTTTTTTTTTTTAAGATTTATTTATCTATTTTTAGAGAGAAGGGAAGAGAAGGAGAGAGAGAAACATCAGTGTGTGGTTGCCTCTCACATGGCCCCCACTAGTGACCTGGCCTGCAACCCAGGCATGTGCCCTGACTAGGAATTGAACTGGTGACCCTTTGGTTTGCAGCCTGTGCTCAATCCACTGAACTATACCAGCCAGGGCTTTGTTCTTTCTTGAAATTTATAGATGAAAATCAGTGTTGGTACAATATGATTGCCTGGTAAATTTTCTGGCTATATGACTTAACAGCAAACATTTATTTCTGGCTATGAATTTATGTTTTTAAATATTATATTTATTTATTTTTAGAGAGAGGGGAAGGGAGAGAGAAAAAGGGAGAGAAACCTCAATGTGTAAGAGATACATCGATCACAGCATGGATGGAATTGGAGAGTATTATGCTAAGTGAAATAAGCCAAGTGATGAAAGACAAATACCATATGATCTCACCTATAAGTGGAATGTAATGAACAAAACAAACAAATGGGCAAAATTAGAACCAGAGACATGGAAATAAAGAACAAACTGACAGTGACCAGAGGAGACAGGGAGGGGGATAATGGTGTAAGAAGGGGAAGAGGCAAGTCAAGGAACATGTATAGAGGACTCATGAGCACAGGCAAAGGGATGGGGATTGACTGTGGGAGCAAGATGGGGGTGGGGAGTTGGCGGGGCATGGGAGAGCAACGGAGGGGGTGGGTAGTGGGAAAACTAATTGAACAACAGTTGAAAACAGAGAGAGATATGTCAATCAGTTGCCTCTCACGCTCCCAACTGGGGATCTGGCCTGCAACCTAGGTATGTGTCCTGACTGGGAATTGAACAGGTGACCTTTCAGTTTGCAAGCTGACACCCAATCCACTGAGCTACATCAGCTGGGTTTGGCTTAATTTATACCGAGAAATATTTATCCCTGTTATCAGACTTGACTCCCAACCACAGTGCCATAAATGAGTTATGATGTGAATGAATACCTTGAGGGAGGATGATTAAATGGTCATAGGCATGCTTTTCTCTTAGGTGTTAGTGTTCTGTGTAGAAACAAACAGCCTACAGCCTCTTAGCCATTGTGTTAAAAACTTGGCTTATAGCCTGGTTTTAGCATCTGTACAGGTTGGAGTAGGGATGAATTGCTGGGTGTATCCACCATTGAGCCATGAGCAGAGGTAGTAGCAGCCAGTTTGGTGCTGTGTGGAGACTGACTTGCCCAGCCTTAGGGCTACCTGTGAGCCTCAGCACATGGAGGCTTTGAATGCAAAGGATGCATCTCTCCCTAGCCCAGTGGCATCTGTCTGTGGACATGAACTCAGAAGTTTTGTAGTCTTGGGTAATCTGTCACATGCTCTTGAGGCTTCTATTCATATTAAATTAAGAGGGTTAAGTTTGTCTCTGGAATTATTAAATTTACCTACTAGTCATTTAAATGTTATATCTTTGGTATTACAACATTAATACATATTTAATTTTAAAACATATAGCACAAAAATGGAAAAGAGAGTAAGAGTTCCTCATGAAGCCAACTTTCAGAAATAGTAATTTATAGTTGAGTGCAGGAATCAACAAACATTTCTGTAAAGGGACAGACAGTAAATATTTTCAACTCTGTAGGCCACATGGTCTCTGTTGCAGCTACTTGGTTCTGCCAGTCACCCAGAATCACCCAGAGATGATATAATTTTCGCATGTCAGAAAATAGTCTTCCTCTGTCTTTTTTCCAACCATTTCAAAATGCATACACCATTCTTAGCTCATGGGCCATACCCATGACCCAAATCCTTGGGTCGGATTTGACCTGTGGGCCATAGTTTGCCAACCCCTAGTTAAGTATATGGCATTTAATACTTTTTTAACTCACAGTTGTTTTTTTAATTATAAAGGTAATTCATTCTCATTACAAAAATTCAGTCATTCTGGAAATGTATAAAGTAGAAATTAGTGTTATTGATCCTAAGATGGCCCTGTAATTAATTTTCCCTATTTCATCCCCCAGAATAATTATTTTCAGTATGTAATGTACATATAGCCATGACTAATGTGACTAGGTTGGTTGGGTGTTGTCCTGCAAAGTGAAAGGTCACTGGTTCGATTCCTGGTCAGGGCACATGTCTAGGTTGCAGGTTTGGTCCCCAGTGGGGCATGTGCGAGAGGCAAGTAACTGGTCGATGTTTCTCTCTCACATGGGTGTTTTTCCCCTTCTCTTTCTCTCTTCCTTCCACTCTTTCTAAAAATAAATAAATAAAATCTGTATTAAAAATACATATAGATGTATATATGTGTGTGTGACATATCTTCATACAATAATATTATTAGAATATGTCATTTTAAAGCTGGGAGAAATTTGTAATGCATTTTCCTACAGAAACAACCATAGGTGATGGTGTCTTTTATTGTCACTCTTCCTCTATAAATATAAATTAATAAGGTATTATGGGCTGGCCTAAAAATCCAATAACCACCTACAAGATTGTTTTTATGGGAAAATGTATTCTGAATTTTCAAAAACCAACTGACAAATGAACATTTCTAGTTTGAGAACTCCCTCCATGTGTTTATATGCCTTTTTTCCCTGGGCCAGTGTTTCTCCAGATGGATGGCATGGGTGTTTGTGGTGTCTAAGGTGGAGGGAATTGGTGTGTGAGCTAGATTCACGCCTGGAAAAAACTGGCTGAAAAATCACTGGGAGCCCTGTGCTGGAGAAGCAGGAAGTCTAGCTGAGAGATAATCTCAGCAGAGCCTGCCTGAAAAAGAAGTGAACCAGTGATGAAATCCTGGATATTTATGAGTCTATTGATTGTTCCTATGAGTCTTTAGTTTTGAATCTGCCGGCCCTTTCTTTTTCTCACCATAATCCTAATGATTTCCTTGGTTATTAATTTTTCTTCTGAATTAGGGGCTCCTTTTTGTTGTTCTGAGTCATCCGTGTGCCAAAGAGAAGGAGCCATCGGGAAGCCCCGTGTTCCAGCTTATTGTGATCAACCCCAAGACAGCCCTGAGCATGGGTGTGATGCTCTACTGTCTCCCTCAAGGGCAGGCTGGAAGGCAAGTGTGTGACTTTTGGTCCATGAGTGTGACCTTTTGAAAGGCACTTGTGCAAATACGACAACCCACAAAAGGTGTTATTGTGTCATTTGGATGAATGGAAACATGAAATACTATATATAGATCAAGGTAAAGAATGTTAAGACATAGAATATTTAGTAGATCTGAGTCAAGCCTCAGGTTCCCTGTACCCTGATCCCACCACCATGACATTGGATAAGTATTTTATGTGTATTCAAGCCCTGTTTTTCCCCCCATAATATTCTCTACAGAAAACTTATAATTTGTTCCTTCCATTAAGAAAAGTTTTAAATGTACTTTAAGAAGACTTCTTTACTTTGAAATTTAACTGAGCCTTCACTCAGTTATGTAGGCAGTTAATATTGGTCTATTAATAACTGTTTAACTATTGACTGATGAGATCTATTTTATCAGTGGCACTCTGCAAGGTGCTAGTGATATGGCAATGAGGAACAACAACTCATTTTTATGAAGCATTTCCTGTTGTGTTAGGTACTGTACTATCAACTATTTCATTAAAGTTCATAATAATCACCATGTCCCCATTTTACCGATGAAGTTAAATAACTTGCCCAGAGTCACACAGCTCTTTGTTAGAATTCAAAGCCAGGTAGCTGGCTACAGAGCCCTGTCTTAAAAAGACAACGAGACTTCTGCCTTATGATTACGCTTTTGTGGGAGAGATACCTCCCAAATGTGGAAATAGGATAATCTCACATTGTGAAAAGTGCCCTAAAGATAAAAACAGGTCATGTGATTGTGTGTGTGTGTGTGTGTGTGTGTGTGTGTGCGCGCGCGCGCGCGCGCTGCCGTAGACAGGTGATTAGGTACGACCTTTCTGTGGAGGCATCAGGCCTGAGTAATGAGAAAAGCCCAGCCACCCTAAGGTCTGGGGTTAGAGCTCTCCAAGGAAAGTAACTAGCAAGAGCAAAGACACTGGGGAGACTGGGTTTGGCCATGGTAAACTAGAGTGCGGAGTGCAAGGGGTACAAGATACATCAGGAGCTAGGTAGGGACTGTAGGTGGGGTTA
The DNA here is from genome assembly GCA_004027735.1 of Carollia perspicillata. Taxonomy (NCBI): domain Eukaryota; kingdom Metazoa; phylum Chordata; class Mammalia; order Chiroptera; family Phyllostomidae; genus Carollia; species Carollia perspicillata. The sequence continues at coordinate 7,929 of PVKM010009910.1, read as the reverse complement.
TGTTTCAAACTGCAACACAGTAGCCAGCTGCCCCAGCATTGCACACAGAGGCATCTGTGGTATATTTCTTATTGCTATAGGGAGCATGGTTTGGGGCTTCCCCGCTGCCGCCCATGTGTGGTTTTAATCTTCTCTTCCCTGCTTGATGTTAGGTTCCTGGAAGGTGATGTGAAGGATAATTTCGCAGCAGCAGTGTTGACTTCTGGAACGATTGCCATTTGGGACTTACTTCTAGGTCATTGCACCGCTCTTCTTCCACCCATCTCTGACCAGAACTGGTCTTTTGTTAAATGGTCAGGTACAGATTCTCATTTGCTGGCTGGACAAAAAGATGGAAGCATATTTGTGTATCTAATAAGTTAGAGTAAGGTAAAAACACACTTTTCTGGATATATTTGGCCTCCTAGTACTTTTTGAAGTTATAACTTGAAGAAAAGTATCTGAATGACATTTAAAGTAATTACTTGTATTTCAGACAGACTTTTTATTCTGATGGTGATGGCCTTACTGGTCTTTAATGTTCATTTATATATTGGGGAAAAGAACATTAGGTTAATTTTTGTAATTCCTCTGGTTTGTACATTTGCTTTTAAAAGTATACATAAAGCTTCAAATGTTAATAAATATTTGTTAACATATGCTGTTCTTCCCAGGAGCATGCCCACACCTTCCTTTCCCCTTTCTTTCTCAGGCGTGCTTTTACTCCCTAAGTTCTAGGGGTCCCGAAGAGACTTGGCGACTGGGGGAGCAGTGGGCAGTGGCAGCTCGTCCTAGGCTAACCCCCTGAACCTGATCCCAGGGTCCCCTTTTCTCTGACTCCCCAGTGAGCTGACAGCAGCTGCACCTTGGCTCATTTCTTCCCCGTAATGTTTCTGAAGAGCCAGAGCAGCCCGCCTAGGCTTGCTTCTATCCTGAGCTTGTTTCACTGTCCCCAGCTTTCATAAATGTACTCTCAAAATAAAAAAAATAAATATTTATTTGATACATTCTGCTTGGCATATTATTTTTCCCACCTATTAAGACCATTTTCAGAAACAAGTAATTATTTTACAACTAGAGTTGATATTTGCATAGTAAGAGTAATCTGCAGTTAAGTTACTATACTCACATACAATATATTTTTATGCCATTTGTAATACTTTGTTTCTATATACCTACTAAAAGTAATACAAGATTTACTGAAATGTGTTAATTTAGAAATAGTTCTTCATTCTCACATGCATCCATGATACAAGTGCCTGTGTTATCACTGGAGTCACTTTGAGTCAATAGCACAGCTGTACTGAGTACGTCTTCACTTTTACCTGAGTGATTTGAGAGACAGAAGTTTTCAAAGTCCTAATCTGGTAGTATCACTGGAAATTTTGTCCCAAACTATAAGTATTTATTTGCCTAACATGCTTTCATTATCTATATAATATAACTATTTGCTCTATTATATTTGCTCAAATATAACTATTTGCTCTATCTTTTTTTAACCTCATCTGAGAGTATCTTATTGATTTGAGAGAGAGAGAGAAACAAACAATGATGAGTTGCCTCCTGTACATGCTCTAACTGAGGATTGAACCTGCAACCTAGGTATGTGCCATGACTGGGAATCAAACCTGCAAACTTTTGGTGTACAGGATGATGATCTGACCAACTGAGTTACCCAACCAGGGCTCTATTACTTTTTTTTAAAGATACCCTTTATCTGGCTGGTGTGGCTCAGTGGGTTGAGTGCCAGCCTATGAACCAAAAGGTTGCTGGTTCTATTCCCAGTCAGGGCACATGCCTGGGTTACAGGCCAGGTCTTGTGGGGAGGGGGGCATGTGACCAATACATGTTTCTCTCCCTTTCTCCTCTTCCCCCTCTTTTAAAAAATACATCTTTAAAATATATACCTTTTTATAGTGTTACTGGTTTTTGCTAACTTAATTACTACCCTTTGATATATTTTTGTAAAGGATTTAACTTTCCTATATTCTTTTCCCACAAGTGAGATCTTAACTTTACATGACTGATAGTTTATCTGCTAGTACATCATAAATAATAGACAACTTTTCACAAAAATTTAATCAACTCAAAAACCCTGAGAAACATAACTTTTAACTCTATTTAAGAGTTCAGAAAACTGAATAGAACTAAGCAATAATTCCAGTTCAGTAACACCGAACAAACACTGGGCACATGACAGTGAGTATGAAGATGATTGCCATGAGGCCACTGCTACTCAGAAATACACAGTCTAATGAGAGAGACTATGCATAAAGCAGTATGTTAAATACTGTGTTTTAAGTTTAAAGGGTGTGTTCACAGTGCTCCTATGGAATTTCAAAGGATGGGCAGTTAGCACAACATAGGGTTCAAGAAAAGCTTTGTGAAGGATGACAACATAGCTGTGACTTGCAGGGTAAGTCAGCACACAAGCAAAGAATGTTGCAGGCAGAAAAGACAGTATGGAGTGAACCACAAACAACACAGCACTAGAGAACTATGCTGTGGGGAATGGAGTCAGGAAGCTAGAGGTAGCCAGGGAGTGTATGCGGCATGTTAACAGAAGTGGGCTTTATTGTGGAGGTGAGGGGAGATTTAGGAGGAAAAAGAAATGAGCAGGGCTGAGTGAATGCAGGATTGATTAGGTAGGAGATGAAGGAGTTTTACATTTCTAGTTTAGTGGGCAATGGTGTCAGTAATGGAAATAGAGAATACACAGGGGAAAAGATAATTCATTTGAGTGTTTAGTGTTTATAGATCAAGTAATAGACAACGGACACAAGGGTGTGAAGCTCACAGAAGAGGCCAGGCCTGGATGCGGGTAGAAATGAAAACTTCTGGAGTAAAACAATTAGAAAACTTGTATTTTTAAAGTTAAGAGTGGATCAAGAACAGAGAGCCCTGAGGACCAATGTTTAAATGATGAGTGGAGGAGATAGAGCCATGAAAATGGTAGAAAGGGAAGGGCCAGAAAGGTTATATCTATTGGACTTTTCAATTTAAGATGTAGTAGTGCGCTTTATGACAAGCTTCAGTGGTTGTGCAAGTTGAGAGGTTGAGGAGAATCTAGATTTGAGTGGATTAAAAAGAGTAGGAAGTGAGAAATTAAAGACTGAAAGTGTAGATTGTTTTTTTCAAGAGGCTTGACTGTGAAAGGAAGCAGGAATGGTACTATTAGAGATATGTGAAGGTCAGTGGATGAGGCCTCTGAACTTGTTTTAGGCCAGGAGAATCTTTGGCATGTTCACGGCCTCAAAGGAGAGTGGAGAAAGTATGAAGATATGAAGGAGAAGAGGAAACGAAGTACATCATCCCAGGGGAACAGGAGGGGATGAGACAATAATGCAGATGGGCTGGAAGGAGGGAGGGATAACTGCTGGGTTGGTGAGGTGATGTGTACAGTAAGGACATATAGTTTATGCTTATATATCCTTTGGTGGGGATGCTACTGAGAAGCACCAGTGTCCTCTCTCAAATCTTCCCAGCTGCTAAAGGCTTGATCTCAATTTTAATATTGAACCTTTTACCCCAGAAACCATGTAGGCTATTTTCTCTTTGCTTGCTGAAGGAAAAAGTAGCTCTCCCAACATATGTCATTTAAATACGAGGTGATTTATTATGTTTGACCAAAAGGATTAAATGGAACACAAAATATAGATAGGTCATGGGGAGAGAGGGTCTCAAGTTGGGCTTAGTAGGCTACCAGGCTCTCCCTGAGTTCTCCCTCTTCTGTTAATGCTGTATGTCACCATCCTGGGTCTGTTCCGTGGGTATGCCCCAAAGCGTGGCTAGGAAGGCATAATCAGAGACTGGTGTGTCACTATGACTCACACAGATATTATGGGTCCTGATCTTTGGGCTCTGGATTTTTTGGTGCCAGTCAGTCTTCTGTAGAAATGGAAGGCTACCACTCAAAATGGAGCTTGGCCATTTATTCGCTGACCATTCCAAAGAGGTGGCACAATCGCTTTTCCAACTGTTTAATAAGCAGTGAAATGGTGATGATTAAATTAGGGTGCAGAAGAAGCCCGGTGTCAACTGCTGGCATTGCCATTGAGACTGATGGGCATCACCAACAGCAAGATGATTTTCAAGGTTGTCTCCCTTCCTGATTGATTAGATCAAATATACCTCCTAAAAGAGGCCTTCAGGGACCACCCTACCTAAAATAACTCACCTCCTATACTCCCTCACCATTCCCTTCCCCACTTATTGTTCTTCCTTGTATTTATCACTATTTCCTGGAGTCTTATTTGGGGGGGGGTATATTTTTATTCATTGTCTATCTTCCCACCAGAAAGTAAACTCCATGGGAATAGACTGCCTGTCTGGCTTGCTCACTGCTGTATCCTCAACAACTAGCACATAGCAGATACTCAATTTTTTGGTGAATATATAAATATAAATGATTTTACAACACTGGGATCATACTACACACTGTATTTTAAGTGAAAGACATTACACTTTATTTTACTTAAATTTAACAAAAGTAAAAAAAAAAAACATGTAAAACTGAAGCCATTGTTGGATTGTCCATCCAGGCAATATTTAGAGTTTGGAATTATATGTGTGGATTTCAACATCCTTGGGCTCCCTGCTAAGAAATGTAAGCATATTAGCAGGAAAACTTCTCGAAAGAACCCATTTTTGTGAGCTATATTATTTATACAGTGTTAACTTTAAAACATATATATGCTTTTTATTGTAATTTCCACATTTGTCTTACATACTTAAATCGACTCCTCACATTCTTGTTTTACATTGAGTTCAGACCTGCTAATTTTAATTTCTATGGAAGAAATGCGGCGTCAAAACATTTAAAAAACGTGTTTCAGAACTTTCAAAGAATAAGTGAAAATTAGTTCCTTTCTCTTGTCAATGATTAGTGTTTACCAAATCTGACCCTGGCAGCCATTCGCCTCCGAACGGGAATAGCTGGACCTCGCACCCCGAGGGCGCAGTGCCGTCAGGAGCCGCCAGGGTCCGCCACCGCCGGCTGGGCCTCGGCAGCGCCGCTCTGTGCGTGGCCGGCGCCGAACCGGTGGAAACTAGACCCGCGGGCGCCGCGCAGTGCAGCCTGGGTCGGCGTAGCTATGGCGGCTCGTGTCCTTTGCTCCTGTGTCCGCCGACTGCCCGCGGCCTTGGGGTCGCTGCCCCGGATTTCCAGGCTGGCCGCCGCCCGGCCGCTCAGCATCGGGCTGTGCCCCGCGGGGACCCAGACCAGGCCCGGGGTTCCCTCCCCGGCGCTCGTGCAGGTGACTCGCGATGACTTTGCTGGGGCTTGACAGGGGTCAGCGATCGGGCGGCTGGAGAGGAGGGGGTCAGGCCGCGGGGCTGCGCCAGTCGTAGGAGGTGTGACCAAGGGCGACTGGCTCGCTCCCCCTTCCCCTGCCTAACGGTGCTCGGTTGACCTTGCTCGGAGGCTGTGCGACCTAGTGATACTCTCGGGTTCGAATACCGGCTGCCACTTACTGAAACTTCAGGCCAGGTGGTAACCTCGCTAAGCCTCAGTCTGAACTTAAAATCGGAATACTAGTCTCTACCCTGTGGAGTTGCATCCGGGCTTAGAGGAGTTAAGGCAAGTAGAACACCTAGAGAGGCACTTGGTAACCCTCAGAATACTTTTGGTTACCATTATTCCTAAGCGATACTGGTAGAGACGATGGTAGCTTTATAGGAGGAAAACTAACAATAGGGTGCAGAAGGGAAGCCACGCTGGCCCATGGCCTTCTCCAGAGCAATTCTCTCCCTGAATTTCCCCATGTGGCACCTTTTGCCTGCTTCTGGGCCTCCTGGAAGTAAAGAGAGGAAACTACCCGTATTTTTAGCGTTTTTTTTTTTTTTAATCTGATGAAACCATTACAAGGCTGCAACTCTCCTTAGGGCAGTGATTTTTCAACCCTACCTGCACATTCAAGTTACCTGGTAGCTTGAAAGAGAAAGAAGAATCTCTTGCCCCTCAATTCTGATTTACTCTGCGGGATGAGGCCCTGGACTGGGTTTTTGTTTAAGTTCCTCAAGTGACTCTGAACTGCACCAAAATTAAGAACTACCATCAAAAGCAGGATAGACTCCCGAGGTCAAATTGAGAAACCCTTTTCAATTTCCAGAACTTCATTGTAATAATGTTTAAACCTTGACTAAGATGTTAGAATAAAAAGTTAGGATTCCTGGGGCAAAATCACTCAGAATCTCTAGAGGTGGGGCCTGAGCATCTGTTTTTTAAAAGCTGCCAAATGATCCTTTTGTGCAGCCAGTTTTGAGATTTACTGACACTGTAATGGATTCATTTGTAGGACATTGTTTTATTGCCTGAGTCGGAGGTTAAAGGTGTCATCATGAAGTTAGGGATGAAATGGCAGTATGTGGAGTTGCTGAGTGTTTTGTTCCTTAGACTGGTTTCAGCATTCAGCTAAGAGGCAAAGCACATAACCCTGTTTTTAAAGTACTGTTACTCAAACTTGACTGTGTGTACAGTTCACTTGGGTTAAAACATAGATTCTGGTAACAGGCTAAGAGTCTTTGTTTTTAAAGGACTTCCAGCAGGTCCTGCTGCTGTTGGTCCTTGGATTGTGCCTTTTGACAGTAGGGTGCCCAGAGATGTATTACTACCTTTGCTTGGTTTTCATGTACAGCAGAAGAACTGACTTATTTATATTTACAAAGTGGTTTTGACTAAGTGCTCCCATATAACTAACTACCTTTGTGGATTGAAGTGTTGAGTAAATACTTGTTCATTGAAATATACTGAGGGGCAGATGTGTGCCTGCCAGGCCTTATACTAGCCTGCTGATGGATACAGAGATGGCTACCAAGGAAGATGTTCACGTCTTCATTGGCTACTTTGCAGTGATTACAATAAACTTGCCAGCTCAGTCCCTGCTGCTCCATCTTCCCTAGGCTGTTCTGACACTGTTTTCTCTTGGCTTGTCCTTTTTCTCTCTTCTACTCAGTGGGCACTTTCTCTGTCTAGCCTAATCCTTAAATATTGGTAATCTTTAGAGATCTTTTATTACACACTGTTCCTGGGCTGTTTCTTCACTTTGTTGGTTTCTGTTGGCTGTGTGCCAATCACTCCAAATCACCTCCAGTCTCTGTTCATCTAATTTGGATGAATGTTCATTCGACCCATTCCCAGCTGTTGGTTTTCCTTCCTCAAAATTTGTCTACCATGCTGATCTCACAGCAACCACTCACTCATTTATATCCTTTTTTTTTTTTTTAAAGAGCTACCCTGTGCAACAGCCTGGATGGAACTGGAAAGCATTATGCTAAGTGAAATAAGCCAGGTGGTGAAAGACAAATACCACATGATCTCACCTTTAACAGGAACCTAAATAATAAAACAGGCAAAATATAATCAAAGACACTGAAATAGAGAACAGGCTGACAGTGACCAGAGGGGAGAGGGGAGGGAATTACAGGGGAAAAGGGGAAGGGTTTACAGGAACAAGTATGAAAGACACATGGACAAAAACTAGGGGGGATGGAAATGGGAGGGAGTGGGGAGAGCTGGGTGGGTGGGCTGGGTTGGGAGTAAAAGACAGAAAAATGTACTTGAACAACAATTAAAATAAAAAAGAAAGAGAAAAAATATTTGAATGCTAAAAAAACAAAAAGCTAAACCAGCTTTTTTGGGTATAGAAAGGTAAGACTATAAAAATAGGAGGTAAGAAAAACAAGGGTAGTGGTCTGAAATGGAGCCCAGAAGTCCAATATCCAATACTTGACCTCTGTAGGCCCTGAATCTAAACTGTCTGGTGGCCAGAACACAAAGAGAATTTCAAGTTCTGTGGGATGCGGTGAAGACAAAGCACTTGGTGCAAGGAAAGCTTGACTGTTCTTGGTACCAGACCAGATGACATACATGACAATGATGGACTCTAGGCTGTGGTCTGTCCACATCATTCACTCCCTATTAAGATAAACCTATTTTGATTCACTCAAGGT